>JAVSCE010022560.1:0-19800 GCA_032199065.1 Smutsia gigantea | reverse complement strand
AGATATAAATAGTATAGTAAGAACAGGAGGGACCCCATTTAAAGCTAAGATTCCATTTAAAAAAACAGGGAGTTAGGAGGTAAGATTCCTAACATATTACATGGTAATCAGCCAATAACTGACCCTATCTTAAGGCAGGGCAAATAGTCCTAAATGATATGTCCCAGTGCTTGAGGGTAACCACTATCTTGGAGAAGAACAGGATCAAGAAATTCCTTGTGTTGGGACTTCTGGGAAGATGACGGTGTGAGCAGGGTGGCAGAAATCTCCTCCCAAAACCATATATATTGGTGAAAATACAACAAATACAACTATTCCTAAAAGAGAGACCAGAAGATACAGTACAACAGCCAGGCTACAGCTAAATCTGAGAGAACTCAGCGCCTCACGAAGCAGGTAAGATACAAAGCCGCAACCCGGTGGGACCTGAGCACTCCCCCACCCCAGAGCACCAGCAGGAGGAAAAGAATCAGAGTGGGGAGGGAGTGGAAGCACAGGCCCGCTAAATAACCAGCCCTGGTGATCTGCACCAGGAGTGCAGACACACATCACATGGTGTATCGGAGATTAGAGAAACAGAAGAGCAGGATCCGAGATGGAAACTGCAAGTGGGTCTCCTCAGCTGGCTCCCCGGGACAAAAGAAAAGTGGGTGCTTTTTTAACTCTTAAAGAGACAAGGGCCCAACAGCGGGACAAAATCGTCCCAGTGCACTCATCCCAGCAGGCTGGGAGTCTTGGGGAATTTCGGACGCCCTAAGTGGCTGCCAGGTAAAGCAGCCTAGCCGAAGCCTCCCACAGAGACCAGCAGCCTGCCATTCGTTCCCCACAGCTGGCGTTGCAAAGGGTCGGGCGGATCCACCGCAGCTGCTGAACAGCGGGAGAGCGACCCCGCCCAGAGCAACCACACACAATCTCCCACCTGGCGCGCAGCTAACTGGGAAGTGCCACAGAACCCAAAACAAGGTCTGGAAAGCACTAAGGAGAGCAGAATGCACCCAGCGAGACTGAAAACCCCCACAGTGCTATAGCTAGGCGGAGGGCAACCCCGCACACAGGCAGCTCAGGGGATTATCCCAGAGACTGCCTCCCAGTGTGCGGGGAAACCAGCTCAGGCTCTGGAGAAGGGCAAGGAGAACAACAAGCAGGAAGGGACTTTGTTATCCCAGCTGACACACGTGGCACCTACCAGCAACCACTTCTATCACCATGAAAAGACAGAGGAATATGGGCCAGACAAGGAACACAAAGACAACCCCAGAGAGAGGGCCTGGTGGGATAGATATAAACAACCTTCCTGAAAAAGAATTCAGAATAAAAGTCACAACCATGCTGATGGACCTACAGAGAAATATGCAAGAGCTAAGTGAGGAAGTGAGAAGAGACAATGCAGAAATGAGATAAGCGATTGACAGGCTTAAAAGCAAGAGACTGTTAATGGAATAGAAATCAGAGAACCGGAGTACAGAGAAGCTGAGGCAGAGAGAGATAAAAGGATCTCTAGGAATGAAGGAATATTAAGAGAACTGTGTGACCAATCCAAACAGAACAATATTCACATATAGGAGTACCAGAGGAAGAAGAGAGAGAAAAAGGGATCGAAAGTGTCTTTGAAGAAATAATTGCTGAAAATTTCCCCAAGCTGGGGAAGGAAATACTTTCACAGACCATGGAAGCCCACAGATCTCCCAACACAAGGGACCCAAGGAAGGCAACACCAAGACACATAATAATTAAAATGGCAAATATCAAACACAAGGACAGAGTATTAAAGGCAGCCAGAGAGAGAAAACAGATCACCTACAAAGGAAAAACTATCAGACTTCTCAACAGAAACCTTACAGGCCAGAAGAGAATGGCATGTATATTTAATGTAATGAAACAGAAGGGCCTTGAACCAAGAACACTGTATCCAGCACGATTATCATTAAATTTGAGGGAGGGATAAAACAATTCCCACACAAGCAAAAGTTGAGGGAATTTGCCTCCCACAAACCACCTCTACAGGATATCTTAAAGGGACTGCTCTAGATCGAAGCACTCCTAAAGCTAAAAAGATGTCACCAGAGAAAATGAAATCATAGCAAAGAAAGCAGACCATCCAAATACTAATTAAAGGCAAAAACTAAAATCAACTATCCACAAAAACAGTCAAAGGAAATGTAAAAGAGTACAGAATACAACACCTAGTATATAAAGAACGGAGGAGGAAGAATAAGAAGAGAGAGAAATAAGGAATCATCAGACTGGGTTTATAATAGCTTAACAACAGAGTTAAGTTAGACTGTTAGTAAAGAAACTACCCTTGAACCTTTGGTAATGACAAATCTAAAGCCGGCAATGGCAATAAGTACATATTTATCGATGATCACCCTAAATGTAAATGGACTGAATGTACCAATCAAAAGACAGAGAGTAATAGAATGGATAAAAAAGTAAGACCCATCTATATGCTGCTTACAACAGACTCACCTCAAACCCAAAGATATACACAGACTAAAGACGAAGGGATGGAAAAAGATATTTCATGCAAGCAACAAAGAGAAAAAAGCAGGTGTTGCAGTACTTGTATCAGACAAAATAGACTTCAAAACAAACAAAGTAACAAGAGATAAAGAAGGACATTACATAATGATAAAGGAGTAAGTCCAACAAGAGGATATAACCATTATAAACATATATGCACCCAACACAGGAGCTCCGACATATGTGAAACAAATACTAACAGAATTAAAGGAGGAAATAGAAAGCAATGCATTCATTTTAGGAGACATCAACACACCACTCACTCCAAAGGACAGATCAACCAGTCAGAAAATAAGTAAAGACACAGAGGCAAGGAACAACACACTAGAACAGATGGACCTAACAGACATCTACAGAATCTACACCCAAAAGCAGCAGGATACACATTCTTCTCAACTGCACATGGAACATTTTCCAGAATAGACCACATACAAGGCCACAAAAAGAACCTCAGTAAATTCAAAAATATTGAAATTCTACCAACCAACTTCAAAGATCATAAAAGTATAAAATTAGAAATAAATTGTACAAAGAAAGCAAAAAGGCTCCCAAATACATGGAGGCTTAACATGCTCTAAATAATCAATGGATCAAAAACCAAATTAAAACAGAGATCAAACAATATATGGAGACAAATGACAACAACAGCACAAAGCCCCAACTTCTGTGGGACATAGGAAAGGCAGTTCTAAGAGGAAAGTATATTGCAATCCAGGCCTATTTAAAGAAGGAAGAACAATCCCAAAAGAATAGTCTAAAGTCACAATTATTGAAATTGGAAAAAGAAGAACAAATGAGGCCCAAAGTCACCAGAAGGTGGGACATAATAAAGATTAGAGAAGAAATAAATAAAATTAAGAAGACTAAAACAATAGAAAAAATAAATGAAACCAAGAGTTGGTTCATTTAAAAAATAAACAAAATAGATAAACCCCTAGCCAGACTTATTAAGAGACAAAGAGAATCTACACACATAAACAGAATCAGAAATGAGAAAGGAAAAATCACGATGGACCCCACACAAATACAAAGAATTATAAGAGAATACTATGAAAATCTATATGCCAATAAGCTGGAAAACTTGAAGAAATGGAAAACTTCTTAGAAAAATTAAACCTTCCAAGACTGACATAGCAAGAAACAGAAAACCTAAACAGACAATTACCAGCAATAAAATTGAATTGGTAATCAAAAAAACTACCGAAGAACAAAACCCCTGGACCTGATGGATTCATCTCTGAATTCTACCAGACATATAGAGAAGAAATAACACCCATTCTCCTTAAAGTTTTCCAAAAAATAAAAGAGGAGGGAATACTTCCAAACTCATTCTATGAAGCCAGCATCACTCTAATACCAAAAGTGGGCAAAGACCTCACCAAAAAAGAAAATTACAGACCAATATCCCTGATGAACGTAGATGCAAAAATACTCAACAAAATATTAGCAAACCGAATTCAAAAATACATCAAGAGGATCATACACCATGATCAAGTGGGATTCATCTCAGGGAAGCAAGGATGATACAACATTCGAAAATCCATCAACATCATCCGCCACATCAAAAATAGAAGAACAAAACCACATGATCATCTCCAGAGATGCTGAAAAAGCATTTGACCAAATTCAACATCCATTCATGATAAAAACTCTCAACAAAATGGGTATAGACGGCAAGTACCTCAACATAATAAAGGCCTTATATGACAAACCCACAGCTAACATCATACTTAAAGGCGAGACGCTGAAAGCTTTTCATCTAAGATTGGGAACAAGACAGGGATGCCCACTCTCTCCACTGTTATTCAACATAGTAGGAGGTCCTAGCCACGGCAATCAGACAAAACAAAGACATACAAGGCATCCAGATTGGTAAAAAAGAAGTCAAATTGTCACTGTTTGCAGATGACATGATATTGTACATAAAAAACCCTAAAGACTCCACTCCAAAACTAGTAGAACTAATATCTGAATTCAGAAAGTTGCAGGATACAAAATTAATACACAGAAATCTGTTGCTTTCCTATGCACTAACAATGAACTAACAGAAAAAGAAATCAGAAAAACAATTCCATTCACAATTGCATCAAAAAGAATAAAATACCTAGGAATAAATCTAACGAAGGAAGTGAAAGACCTATACTCTGAAAACTACATGACACACTCCTAAGAGAAATGAAAGAGGACACTCACAAATGGAAATTCATCCCATGCTCTTGGCTAGGAAGAATACATATTGTCAAAAGGGCTATGTTACCTAAAGCAATCTACAGATTCAATGCAATCCCTATCAAAATACCAACAGCATTCTTCAATGAACTGGAATAAATAATTTTAAAATTCATATGGAACTGCAAAAGACCCCGAATAGCCAAAGCAATCCTGAGAAGGAGGAATAAAACAGAGGGAATTACGCTCCCAGACTTCAAGCTCTATTACAAAGCTACAATAATCAAGACAATTTGGTAGTGGCATAAGAACAGACCCACAGACCAGTGGAACAGAATAGAAAATTCAGACATTAACCCAAACATATACGGTCAATTAACATATGATAAAGGAGCTATGGATATACAATGGGGAAATGACAGCCTCTTCAACACCTGGTGTTGGCAAAACAGGACAGCTACATGTAAGAGAATGAAACTGGACTACTGTCTAACCCCATACACAAAGGCAAACTCAAGGTGGATAAAAGACCTGAATGTAAGTCATGAAACCATAAAACTCTTAGAAAAAAACATAGGCAAAAATCTCTTGGACATAAACATGAGCGACTTCTTCATGAACATATCTCCCCAGGCAAGGGAAACAAAAGCAAAAATGAACAAGTGGGACTATATCAAGATGAAAAGCTTCTGTACAGAAAAGAACACCATCAGTAGAACAAAAGACACCATACAGTATGGCAGAATATATTCATAAATGACATATCCGATAAAGGGTTGACATCCAAAATACATAAAGAGCTCACGCACCTCAACAAACAAAAAGCAAATAATCCAATTAAAAAATGGGCAGAGGATATGAATAGACACTTCTCTAACGAAGAAATTCAGATGGCCAACAGGCACATGAAAAGATGCTCCACATCGCAAATCATCAGAGAAATGCAGATTAAAACCACAATGAGGTATCACCTCACACCTGTAACGATGGCCGCCATCCAAAACACAAACAACAACAAATGTTCGCGAGGATGTGGAGAAAGCGGAACCCTCCTACACTGCTGGTGGGAATGCAAATTAGTTCAACCATTGTGGAAAGCAGTATGGAGGTTCCTCAAAAAACTCAAAATAGAAATACCATTTGACCCAGGAATCCCACTCCTAGGAATTTACCCTAAGAATGCAGCAGCCCAGTTTGAAAAAGACATATGCACCCCTATGTTTATCACAGCATTATTTACAATAGCCAAGAAATGGAAGCAACCTAAGTGTCCATCAGTAGATGAATGGATAAAGAAAAGGTGGTACATATACACAATGGAATATTATTCAGCCATAAGAAGAAAACAAATCCTACCATTTGCAACAACATGGATGGAGCTAGAGGGTATTATGCTCAGTGAAATAAGCCAAGCCGAAAAAGACAAGTACCAAATGATTTCACTCATATGTGGAGTATAAGAAAAGAAAAAAACTGAAGGAACAAAACAGCCGCAGACTCACAGAACCCAAGAATGGACTAATAGTTACCAAAGGGAAAGGGACTGGGGAGGATGGGTGGGAAGGGAGGGACAAGGGGGAAAAAGGGGCATTATGATTAGCAGACATAATGTAGGGGGGCATGCGGAGGGCTGTACAACTCAGAGAAGACAAGTAGTGATTCTATAGCATCTCACTATGCTGATGGACAGTGACTGTAATGGGGCAGGTGAGGGGACTTGATGAAGTGGGGAGTTTAGTAACCATAATGTTGCACATGTAATTGTAGATTAATGATACCAATTAAAAAAAAAGAAATTCCTTGTCTTAAGTTTATCTTACAGTATATCTAGAGGACTGACTAAGGATGGTGACATAGTGTCTCTCACTGGAGATAGACATCATGAGACCACAAGTCAAGCCTATGCCCAACACCCCCCACCCTTTGCCCCATTCTTGAAAGCCTTAAAAAACAGAATCTTAAGCCTCAGAATACACCTCCTCTCTGAGGTTGCCTGCACTCCCCTTTCTTTGAGTGTGTACTTTTGCCTTAAATAAAGACTTCTTAGTGCATTTTGTCCCTGAACTCTTCCAGTGGTAAGCACCTTTGTTATTTAGTTATTTCATTCAATTATCTAGACTTAAGCACTAGTTTTCTGTCTCTGCTCTACTCCAGACAAGTAGGGAAGTTCTACTGAGATCTCTGATTTAGGCTTGCAAGTTCCCATCACCCAGGTGACCTGGACAGGAGTGCAGCTATATGATCATGCTCTTTAGTAGCCTGCCTGAAATTTTCCTTTATTTGCCTTTGGGAAATTCTCAGAACATAATATCACTCCATCCCGGGCTCTGCAGCTTTCCCAAATTCTAGGGTGGTAGGGGCTTAGCTCCCACCCATGCAGATCCAAGTGGACACTGGACTCCTGGTGACCCTGGCTTCAGGAATTGGAAAGGGATTTGCTCTATGTTGAGCAGGAGTCCAGTGAACTTCCCTTTCCTTCCTCTGTTCTTCCTTGCTCTCTACAGCCTGCATGGCTGCTGCTATTCACTACTATTCTCGCTTTAATGAATTCCTTCCTTACCTACACTTGTTCATCCTGTTTGAGAATTCTCTCTTGTTCAGAGTCAAGAACCTCCCCTTGAGGGTTTCACCTAGTGCACAGGGAGAGACCTCCCCAGACACAGCTGCCTGACAACAAAACGTGCTACACACTTGTTGGGGAGGAAATTTCCTCTACCTCTCAAGGTTCTTCTAGCTGGTCTGAGAATCAAATTGACATGAGGCAGATTTACAGAAGAAAAATACAAAGTTTAATCTGTACATACAGGGAAGCCATAAACATGGATTCTAAAGACAGGGAGAATGAGGTCTTGGTCCTGAACCAAGGAGGTGGGTGTTAGGGGTCTGAGACTTCAAAGAAAAAGGGAAGTAATTCACAGGACTATGAAAAAAGTAAAAAGTAAATGTTTGATAAGCAAAATACTTGATGGGCCACACAGAAACAATAGAGCACAGAGAGGAATTTTAACAGACTTTGCCACCTTCCTCCCTGTCTACCACACCTAGTTTACATTATAGTAGAGCTATCTGTGGTGATAGTTTTCCTCCTGGTGTAGTTCCTCTATCGAAACTCTTTTTATGCAGTTGTGGGGTGGAAGGTCAGAGTTCGTTTCTGAGTCTTTTGGGCCTTGATTGTTCACAACTCTGAAATAGCCTGCAGGCCACAAAGGCACCTCTTGAGGGGCCTGCTCTAGGTCCCCACACACTTAAGAAGTGCTTTACATGTGTTAGTCATATATATTTATTATAATATTTATTTTCATGATGAATTTTGGTATTCTTAAGGTCTGACATGTCCTTTCCAAAAATAAAAAGCCAAAGATATTATTTGCACTATGATAAGGGTTTGTCACTTATAACTGTCATCTAGAATCTGGAATAATTTGGGTCATAGGCTGGGGCTTACCCATATATTCAGCTACTAGAATTCACATTCTAGAGGATTCTTGCCCTTTGCCCATACTATTGACATCTTTCTCTCTTTCTCTGCTCACAAAAAGCCTCTTTTTGGTGAGATTGAAAGTTGTATTTTCAATCCTCACCTATTTGACCTCTATAAGGATCTGACATTTGGGTCTGTTCCCTCATTCTTATTTATTCATTTATTTATTTTTATATATAATTTATTTTGGTATCATTAATCTACAATTACATGTTCAATATTATGGTCATTAAACTACCCCTTCATCAGGTCCCCCCACCAACCCCATTACAGTCACTGTCCATCAGCATAGTGAGATGCTATAGAATCACTACTTGTCTTCTCTGAGTTCTATAGCCCTCCCCGTGCCCCGCCAACATTATGTCTGCTAATCATAATGCCCCTTTTTCCCCCTTGTCCCTCCCTTCCCACCCATCCTCCCCAGTCCCTTTCCCTTTGGTAACTATTAGTCCATTCTTGGGTTCTGTGAGTCTGCGGCTGTTTTGTTCCTTCAGTTTTTTCTTTGTTCTTATACTCCACATATGAGTGAAATCATTTGATACTTGTCATTCTCCGCCTGGCTTATTTCACTGAGCATAATACCCTCTAGCTCCATCCATGTTGTTGCAAATGGTAGGATTTGTTTTCTTCTTATGGCTGAATAATATTCCATTGTGTATATGTACCACCACTTCTTTATCCATTCATCTACTGATGGACCCTTAGGCTGCTTCCATTTCTTGGCTATTGTAAATAGTGCTGCGATAAACATAGGGGTGCATCTGTCTTTTTCAAATTGGGCTGCTGCATTTTTAGGGTAAATTCCTAGGAGTGGAATTCCTGGGTCAAATAGTATTTCTATTTTGAGTTTTTTGAGGAACCTCCATACTGCTTTCCACAATGGTTGAACTAATTTGCAGTCCCACCAGCAGTTTAGGAGGGTTCCCTTTTCTCCACATCCTTGCCAACATTTGTTGTTGTTTGTGTTTTGGATGATGGCCATCCTTACTGGTGTGAGGTGATATCTCATTGTGGTTTTAATCTGCATTTCTCTGATGATTAGTGATGTGGAGCATCTTTTCATGGGCCTAATGGCCATCTGAGTTTATTCTTTGGAGAAGTGTCTATTCATGTCCTCTGCCCATTTCTTAATTGGATTATTTGCTTTTTGTTTGTTAAGGTGCGTGAGTTCTTTATATATTTTGGATGTCAACCCTTTATCGGATACGTCATTTATGAATATATTCTCCCATACTGTAGGGTGTCTTTTTGTTCTAGTGATGGTGTCCTTTGCTGTACAGAAGCTTTTTAGCTTGATATAGTCCCACTTGTTCATTTTTGCTTTTGTTTCCCTTGCCTGGGGAGATACGTTCATGAAGAAGTCGCTCATGTTTATGTCCAAGAGATTTTTGCCTATGATTTTTTCTAAGAGTTTTATGGTTTCATGACTTACACTCAGGTCTTTGATCCACCTTGAGTTGCCTTTGTGTATGGGGTTAGACAGTAGTCCAGTTTCATTCTCTTACGTGTAGCTGTCCAGTTTTTCCAACACCAGCTGCTAATGAGGTTGTCATGTCCCTATTATATATCCAAGGCTCCTTTATCAAATATTCATTGACTGTATATGTTTGGGTTAATGTTTGGATTTTCAATTCTGTTCCACTGGTCTGTAGGTCAGTTTTTGTGCCAATACCAAATTGTCTTGATTACTGTGACTTTGTAGTAGAGCTTGAAGTCAGGGAGTGTAATTCCCCCCGTTTTATTCCTCCTTCTCAGGATTGCTTTGGCTATTCGGGGTCTTTTGTGGTTCCATATGAATTTTAGAATTATTTGTTCCAGTTCATTGAAGAAAGCTGTTGGTAGTTTGATAGGGATTGCATTGAATCTGTAGATTGCTTTAGGTAGTATAGTCATTTTGACAATATTTATTCTTCCTAGCCAAGAGCATGGGATGAATTTCCATTTGTGAGTGTCCTCTTTAATTTCTCTTAGGAGTGTCTTGTAGTTTTCAGAGTACGGGTCTTTCACTTCCTTCGTTAGGTTTATTCCTAGGTATTTTATTCTTTTTGATGCAATTGTGAATGGAATTGTTTTTCTGATTTCTCTTTCTGTTAGTTCATCATTAGTGTATAGGAAAGCAACAGATTTCTGTGTGGTAATTTTGTATCCTGCAACTTTCTGAATTCAGATATTAGTTCTAGCAGTTTGGGAGTGGAGTCTTTAGGGTTTTTTATGTACAATATCATGTCATCTGCAAATAGTGACAATTTGACTTCTTCTTTACCAATCAGGATGCCTTGTATGTCTTTGTTTTGTCTGATTGCCATGGCTAGGACCTCCAGTACTCTGTTGAATAACAATGGAGAGAGTGGGCATCGCTGTCTTGTTCCCGATCTTAGATGAAAAGCTTTCAGCTTCTCGCTGGCAAGTATGATGTTAGCTGTGGGTTTGTCATATATGGCCTTTATGATGTTGAGGAACTTGCCATCTATACCCATTTTGTTGAGAATTTTTATCATGAATGGATGCTGTATTTGGTCAAATGCTTTTTCAGCATCTCTGGAGATGATCATGTGGTTTTTGTTCTTTTTGTTGATGTGGTGGATGATGTTGCTGGATTTTCGAATGTTGTACCATCCTTACTTCCCTGGGTTGAATCCCACTTGATCATGGTGTATGATCCTCTTGATGTATTTTTGAATTCGGTTTGCTAATATTTTGTTGAGTATTTTTGCATCTATGTTCATCAGGGATATTGGTCTGTAATTTTCTTTTTTGGTGAGATCTTGGCCCCGTTTTGGTATTAGAGTGATGCTGGCCTCATAGAATGAGTTTGGAAGTATTCCCTCCTCTTTTATTTTTTGGAAAACTTTAAGGAGAATGGGTGTTATTTCTTCTCTATATGTTTGGTAGAATTCAGAGATGAATCCATCAGGTCCAGGGTTTTTGTTCTTGGATAGTTTTTTGATTACCGATTCAATTTCATTGCTGGTGATTGGTCTGTTTAGTTTTTTTGTTTCTTGCTTGGTCAGTCTTGGGAGGTGGTATTTTTCTAAGAAGTTGTCCATTTTTTCTAGGTTTTCCAGCTTGTTAGCATATAGATCCTCATAATATTCTCTTATAATTCTTTGCATTTCTGTGGGTTCTGTCGTTATCTTTCCTTTCTCATTTCTGATTCTGTTAATGTGTGTAGATTCTCTTTTTCTCTTAATGAGTCTGGCTAGGGGTTTATCTATTTTGTTTATTTTTTCAATGAACCAACTCTTGGTTTCATTTATTTTTTCTGTTGTTTTATTCTTCTCAATTTTATTTATTTCTTCTTTGATCTTTATTATGTCCCTCCTTCTGGTGACTTTGGGCCTCATTTGTTCTTCTTTCCAATTTCAGTAATTGTGTCTTTAGACTTTTCATTTGGGAATGTTCTTCTTTCTTTAAATAGGCCTGGATTGCAATATACTTTCCTCTTAGAACTGCCTTTGCTGCGTCCCACAGGAGTTGTGGCTTTCTGTTGTTGTCATTAGTCTCCATATATTCTTTGATTTCTGTTTTGATTTGGTCATTAACCCATTGGTTAATTAGGAGAATATTGTTAAGTCTCCATGTATTTGTGAGCCTTTTTGGTTTCTTTCTAAAATTTATTTCTAGTTTTATACCTTTGTGATCTGAGAAGTTGGTTGGTAGGATTTCAATATTTTTGAAATTACTGAGGTTCTTTCTGTGGCCTTGTATGCGATCTATTCTGGAAAATGTTCCATATGCACTTGAGAAGAATGTGTATCCTGCTGTTTTTGGGTGCAGAGTTCTGTAGATATCTGTTAGGTCCATGTGTTCTAGTGTGTTGTTCAGTGCCTCTGTGTCGTTACTTATTTTCTGTCTGGTTGATCTGTCCTTTCGAGTGAGTAGTGTGTTGATGTCTCCTAAAATGAATGCATTGCTTTCTATTTCCTCCTTTAATTCTGTTAGTATTTTTTTTCACATATGCTGGCACTCCTGTGTTGGGTGCATATATATTTATAATGGTTACATCCTCTTGTTGGACTGACCCCTTTATCATTATGTAATGTCCTTCTTTATCTCTTGCTACTTTCTTCATTTTGAAGTCTATTTTGTCTGATACAAGTACTGCAACACCTGCTTTTTTCTCTTTGTTGTTTGCATGAAATATCTTTTTCCATCCCTTCACTTTTAGTCTGTGTATATCTTTGGGTTTGAGGTGAGTCTCTTGTAAGCAGCATATAGATGGGTCTTGCTTTTTTATGCACTCTGTTACTCTGTGTCTTTTGATTGGTGCATTCAGTCCATTTACATTTAGGGTGATTATTGATAGATATGTACTTATTGTCATTGCTGGCTTTATATTCATGGTTACCAAAGATTCAAGGGTTGCACTTTACTATCTAACAATCTAACTTAACTTTCTTGTTAAGTTATTGTAAACACCGTCTGATGTTTCTTTATTTCTCCCCCTTCTTATTCTTTCTCCTCCATTCTTTATATACTAGGTGTTTTATTCTTTGCTTTTAGTTAGTATTTGGATGGTCTGCTTTCTTTGCTATGATTTTATTTTCTCTGATGACATCTTTTTAGCCTTAGGGGTGCTTCCCTCTACAGCAGTCCGTTTAAGATATCCTGTATTGGTGGTTTATGAGAGGCAAACTCTCTCAACTTTCGTTTGTCTGGAAATTGTTTTATCCTTCCATCATATTTAAATGATAATCGTGCTGGATACAATATTCTTGGTTCGAGGCCCTTCTGTTTCATTGCGTTAAATATATCATGCTACTCTCTTCTGGCCTGTAAGGTTTCTGTTGAGAAGTCTGATGATAGTCTGATGGGTTTTCCTTTGTAGGTGATCTTTTTTCTCTCTCTAGCTGCCTTTAATACTCTGTTTTTATCTTTGATCTTTGCCATTTTAATTATTATGTGTCTTGGTGTTGTCTTCCTTGGGTCCCTTGTGTTGGGAGATCTGTAGGCTTCCGTGGATTGCGAGACTATTTCCTTCCCCAGCGTGGGAAAGTTTTCAGCAATTATTTCTTCAAAGACACTTTCTATCCCTTTTTCTCTCTCTTCTTCCTCTGATACTCCTATAATGCGAATATTGTTTTGTTTGGATTGATCACACAGTTCTCCTAATATTCTTTCATTCCTAGAGATCCTTTTATCTCTCTCTGCCTCTGCTTCTCTGTATTCCTGTTCTCTGATTTCTAGGTCATTAACAGTCTCTTGCATCTCATCCAGTCTGCTGTTAAGCCCGTCGATCGCTTGTCTGATTTCTGCATTGTCTTTCCTCACTTCCCTCTCTTCCTCCCTCAGCTCTTGCACTTTTCTCTGTAGATCCGTCAACATGGTTATGACTTTATTCTGAATTCTTTTTCAGGAAGACTGTGCATTTCCGTCCCTTCAGGGTCCCTCTCTGATTTTAGTCTGGACCATATTCCTCTGTCTTTTCATGGCTATAGACGTGGTCGCTGGTAGTTGCCTCCAATGTCAGCTGCGCTCTTTAAGACTTTAAAAAGAAAAAAAAAGAAAGAAAGAAAGAAAAGAAAAAAGAAAAGAGAAGAAAAAAGAAAAAACAAAACAAACAAGAAGAAAAACAGAAAACAAAACAAAACAATCCAAGAAAAAACGCCCACCGGTAGTAGATTCTGTGGGGATGCTGTAGGTAGCGCTTTTGCCCCACTATTCCACAGGTGTAGCCGCGCCGCTCCGCAGGGCCCTTTATAGCTCTGGCCTGGGTGGGAATGAATGGGAGGCTGTTGATCTCTGTGGGAAGCCGATGTGCGGTCACCCTTTCCCAGTCACCAGCTAAGCTGCGCTGAGTGTGCTGGGGCGATCTGGCTTCTCCGCTGGGCTCCTGTCTCTTTAAGACCGCTGAAGAAAGCTCGCGCTTTTCTTTTCTTTTCTTTTCTTTCTTTCCTTCCCGGGAGCCGCCTACAAGCACCCTGGTGTGTTCCCCACTCAGATATTGCCCCTCTTTCTCTCCAATCTCCGCTACACCGCACTATGTGTGTCAGTGCTCCCCACGCAGATCACCGGGGCTGGTTATTTCGTGGGGTGTACTTCCACTCCCTCTCGGCTCTGAATCCTCTTCTCCCACCGGTGCACTGGGGTGGGGGAGGGCTCGGGTCCCGCCGGGTCACGGCTCCATATCTTACCCGCCTCTTGGGGTGCCGAGTCCTCTCGGGTGTAGCTGCACGCTGTGCGCTTTCCTGTGTATTCTGGTCTCTCTTTTAGGAATAGTTGTATTTGCTGTATTTTCGTAGATAAATATAGTGTTGGGAGGAGATTTCTGCCGCCCTGCTCATGCCGCCATCTTTCCGGAAGTCCTGTTCCCTCATTCCTAATTCTCATTTCCTTTAGGTGAATAACTCAAGCACTCCAAGTATTAGGTTCCTTCTCTGAACATCATGGAAAAGACTGCTTCCTCCCAGGATTGTTGCAAAGAATAAGTAATGACTCTGCAAAATTTTGTAAAATGGGAAGCACCTTTCAAATGTTGGCTATTTCATTATATCTCAGCTGTAGTGTTCACTCTGCACAAAAACAGTTTCATTTGGAAAAGAGATTATGCTAAAAATTTGAAATTTTCTTCGTTCCTAAATTCCTCCTTATGTTATAATTACATGTTTCAAAATACAACTTCAATAAAAAATAAATAGTCCCTTACAAATGCCATTCCTGAAATAATTAAGTAGATTCCTTGGGGCATTTCACCTTCTTTACAAATGACATCTCCATAGTCAAAATAGGCAAGTTGGGCTCTTTCCTGAAAGGAAAAAAAAAAAAAAGAGGAAATAAAAGAAAGAGAGTCAACACAAAAGGTTCATACTCGATACAGAAATCAGATTTTAATGTCGAAATGGTTTTCAAGTAGTAAAAAAACCACAAACTATGTTATGTGGTTTGTTAATGAATTATAATGTGCTGATATGCTTATTTTTAGAAAGAAAACAAGCAGGCAAACTGTAGACTTTGTGATTATTACCTGACACAGTGACTGGTAGAAACCCTCAGTGAATGATAAGTGGGAGATATTTACAACAAAGTGTGGTTCTCTGACAAAGGAGACAGGGACAGGACACTCAGGTAAAATCCAGAAGCACCACAGGACGCCGTGTTGGGTGGCCAGGAAAGACTTTGCAGAGGAAGGAGCGGCTAAACTGAGAATTGGGAGAAAAGGAACAGCCAGGATGGGATGAGCTGAGGACCATTCAGGACAGAGGATTCAGTATATGCAAACACCCAGAAGCAAGTAGGGTAACTACAGAAGATTCAATACATCTCCAACAGGGCTGAGGTGCCCATCAGGCTTTGAGAGGCACAGAGCCTAAGGTTCACAATACTTTTAGGGACTCACAACATTTAGTTTCTTTTAAAATCAGAAGGGAATAAAACAACTTTTAACTAAAGGGAAATGTTTTAATGCTGCAATATTTAATGTAAATGTATTCATCATTATGCTAACACAGTCATAAAGCATAGCTTTTTATGGAGGAAGAGACCCACTAAGGCAAAAGTGGCCTGGGCCCATGAAAGTCACCATGTAGCCCCTGAGGAGGCTGGAGAGGTGAGCCAGAACCAGCTCTAGAAGGATTCTGTAGGCACATTAAAGACTTTGAGTTTTTCTCAAAATCACGGGGTCCTACTGAAGGGTTGGTTACAGAAGAATTCATGGTGACAGATTCGCATTTTGCAAAGATGTATAGGAAACATTTACAAATCATTCACAGTGGTTATCTCTAAGTGTGAGGTGGAGGAGTGAATAGTTTTTGCTCTTGATTTTATGTACTTCTGAATTATTTGACAGTGTTGGATAAGCTTGGATGACTTCACAATTTTTCTTGAAAAGCTCACCTAAAGCCAGTTATCCAGCTTATATATTATTCATTCCTTGTTTGCCTACCCTTGTTTCCCTGCTCATTTTTATAGATTCCCTTTTTAACTAACCACACCAGTTGGAGGATGAAAGAAGGTACAAGGGGGGAAAATTAACTATTGTGGCTGTGATGGAGACCAGGGTTGAAATTACCGGCTGCAAGGGGTGTTTGTTTACTATGTGGATTTTAGTTATTGGCACAATCCCTGGGCTGTCTCCAATGAGAATAATGCCTGTGTGCTCCCAATTTGTCTCAGTTTTTACCCTGGCAAAATCTAATTTAAATTGTTATCAAGAATCAACATATTAAGGAAAAGCCTACCTAAAGAGTGGGAGAAGGCTGTAAGGGGGTCTGTAAGCCCAACAGCTTTGCATAGGCATGGCAGGTTAATATGGAAAGAAGGCTGTGCCCTGGTCACACGTTCACCTCAATGTCTGTGAATCATTAATTTATATAGTCCCATTGCTCTCCCATTCATTTGGATGGCCAGTTAATTATACTCAAAATTATTACCCATAAAGAACCAATTTCTCATTTCATCTTAAACTGGATTTTTAAAAACCTGAACAGGATGCCAGTTAGAATAATAAACACCTATTAGATACCTCTTTCCCAGTCCAGCCTGTCTCCCATCTCCCACTCCTCTGTATTTGAGGTCTGTTTTCCAGTCCACCAGATTTCCTCCTTCTCCTAGCTACACTAGTACTCTCCCATGCTGGACATCTGATCCAAGCTAAGCTGGCTTTATTTCTCTCTCGAGAATTTGAACAGAAAGACAAAGAGCCTGAGAGTTGAAACTAAGTCATCACAGTCACGTGTTAGTAAGGTCAGCAGATCCCTACTGAGACAGGGACTATGGGTTTAGACAGAGTAGGGTGAGGGCCTCTGGAAAAAAAACCCTACCAAAACTGCATGTTAAACAATTAAGAAAAGCCAGAGTCACATTAATTCTCTAAAGAAAAAACATCAAACTAGGAATATAAGCATTCTTCTGTGAAATTAGTTAAAACTAAAAAGCCAGGAGCAAGTTGACCTAGAAGTTTGAATACTCCCCAGATAAAGAAAAGTATCTCAGAATAGCCTATATTTTCACTGTCAGTTAAAACATATCATTGTAAGATTTACTGTAGCCTGTTCTAAGGCCCAGCTTATTTAGGAAAAATTCTATCTTAAAGCTAAGATTGTATTTTAATCAAACAAACAATAACCCAGCCCATCTTGGAAGCAAGGCAGGCAGTATTAATTGATATGCTCCCAGATCAAAAAGTGGCTTTCCTGGGAAAGAATCAGAGCAGTAAGTTTCTTGTGTTACGCTAACTTTGAAAATTAACCCACTGATAAGAAACTTAGTATCAAAACAAACATTTTGAGACCATCTGGCAGGTTTGCATCTCTAGCCCTTTGTCTCTCAAATGCCTTTAAATCCCACAGACAACGCACTACCCCAGACTCTCTTGTCCTCTCCCAGTGCAAGCCAGGAGCTCTTTCCTCTTACTTTATCTCTAAATAAAAAGCCTCTCACTTGCTCTCCTACTTTGAGTGTTTGAAAAGTTCATTCTTTGACTCCATGAACAAGAACCCCGGCATCACCACCACTGATACCCCTGATTCCCACCCTGCTCAAGGTTCCTCAACTGGCTCTTGGCTCCTGTATACAATATCTTTTCAGTAAACTTCCCCTTTGTTTAAACTAGTTTTTGAGATCCTTGCTCTAAAAAGTCTTTTCCAGTGTATGCATCTGGAAGTCCAGAATGCTACAACAAAATGAGATGGGATCGGTAATATTCAGGTAACATAGATAGATCATCCTAAGCAGATACACTCCTTAGGCTCAAAATTAAATGTACTCGTTTGGGTTTTGTTGGGCCGCCATTTTGGCATATGCTTCACTGGCCATTACAGAATTCCTGGCTTTGGATAAGATTTTTGTTAATCTTGCATGAAGGGGTAGAAAAAATGGAAAAATAATTTTCATCAAACTTTCCAGAATAAAAGACAGAATCTTTACCTTGAAGAACTTGATAAGAACATCTTTCTTTTCCAGCCAAATGATATTATCAAGGTATTTGTCAGGAGTGGGGGGCGGGATTGCCATTGGAAAGTTATTCAGTGCTTTTATTTTTGCAAGAAGTACCTGACAGACTTCCGGGAAGATGGCGGTGTGAGCAGGGCAGCAGAAATCTCCTCCCAACACTATATTTATCTACGAAAACACAGAAAATACATCTATTCCTAAAAGAGAGACGAGAATACACAGGAAAGCGCACAGCGTGCAGCTACACCCGAGAGGACTCGGCACCCCAAGAGGCGGGTAAGATACGGAGCCGCGACCCGGCGGGACCCGAGCCCTCCCCCACCCCAGCGCACCGGCGGGAGGAGAGGATTCAGAGCCGGGAGGGAGTGGAAGCACACCCCGCTAGGTAGCCAGCCCCGGTGATCTGCGCGGGGAGCGCTGACCCACATTGCGCAGTGCAGCGGAGATTGGAGAGACAGAGAGGCAGGATCTGAGCGGGGAACGCGCCAGGGGGCTTGCAGCCGGCTCCGGGAAGGAAAAAAAAAGTGCGCGCTTTCCTCAGCGGTCTTAAAGAGACAGGAGCCCAGCGGAGGAGCCGGATCGCCCCAGCACACCCAGCCCAGCAGGCTGGGAGTCCTGGGGAGTTTCAGACGCCTTAGCTGGCGACTGAGGAAGCGTAGCCATACTTAACCCTTCTCACTGGGATCAACAGCCTCCTATTCGTTCCCACCCCTGCCAGAGCGATAAAGGGCCCTGCGGAGCGGCACAGTCACAGCTGCGGAATAGTGGGGCAATAGCGCCACCTAGAGCATTCCCACAGAATCTACGTCCGGAGGGCATTTTGTTGTTGTTGTTGTTGTTTTTGTTTTTTGTTTTTTGTTTTGTTTTTGTTTTTTCTTTTCTTTCGTTTTTTTCTTTCTTCTTTTTTTTCTTTTTTTCTCTTTTTTTTCTCTTTTTTTTCTTCTCTTTTTAAAGTCTTAAAGAGCCCAGCTGATATACGTGGCAACTATCAGTGACCAAATTATACAGCCATGAAAAGACAAAGGAATATGGTTCAGACCAAAATCAACCAGACAACCCCAGAGACGGAGTCTGAAGGGATGGAAATGCACAGCCTCCCTGAAAAAGAATTTAGAATAAAAGTCATAACCATGCTGATGGACCTACAGAGAAATGTGCAAGAGCTGAGGGAAGAAGTGAGGGAACTGAAGAAAGACAATACAGAAATCAGACAAGCGATCGAAGGGCTTAACAGCAGAATGGATGAGATGCGAGAGACTGTTAATGGAATAGAAAACAGAACAGGAGTACAGAGCAGCTGAGGCAGAGAGATAAAAGGATTTCTAGGAATGAAAGAATATTAAGAGAACTGTGTGACCAATCCAAACGGAACAATATTCGCATTATAAGAGTACCTGAGGAAGAAGAGAGAGAAAAAGGGATAGAAAGTGTCTTTGAAGAAATAATTGCTGAAAACTTTCCCTCGCTGGGGAAGGAAGTAGTCTCGCAGTCCACCTAAGCTCATAGATCTCCCAACACAAGGGACCCAAGGAAGACAACACCAAGACACATAATAATTAAGATGGCAAAGATCAAAGATAAAGACAGGGTATTAAAGGCAGCTAGAGAGAGAAAAAAGATCACCTACAAAGGAAAACCTATCAGACTATCATCAGACTTCTCAACAGAAACCTTACAGGCCAGAAGAGAATGGTATGATATATTTAACGTAATGAACAGAAGGGCCTCGAACCAAG
>JAVSCE010022559.1:0-110163 GCA_032199065.1 Smutsia gigantea | reverse complement strand
TTCTCTTCACCCAAATGGGCCTATGGATGATTCACTCCAGTAGCAGATCTAGGAGTAGATGGTGACTGTCTTTTCCAGTCCCTGGGGAAGAGATTTAATACTGTCCCATTTTTTTCTGATTCAATCTCACTTTCCATATCCAACAGTCCCAATAATTATCCAGGACCCACTCACGCTCAGCTGAATGTTCTGAGAAGTGAGTTCCTCGGCCTTCTTCTCTAGGGAGGACACCCACAGCTTCCGCTTCTGACGGCAGCGCGAGGCTGCAGCCCGGTTGCGCTCCAAAAAGCGCTGCCTCCGCTCGTCCGGATCTTCATCCACTGTGCGCCGCCTTCTCCCTCCTGTACTAGGAGTGGGTTGGGCTGGTGAAACCTGTTGCCCAAGAAGGGAGAGGAGTTACTTGAAGGCAATTTCAGTCCTTTCCAAATGAAACCTGATGTTAGGTAGATAAGAGAGATATGGTAAAGGGATTATGTCCCTTAGCTTCTCTTTGTAGTAGTTCCTCATTCTACCTCCCATTTTTTTCCAGTCTTCTCAGCCCCATCAGTTGGACACTCTTATTTCTGAGACAAACTGACAAAATAAAACTAGGATCACTTTTTGTTTCTTAACAATATGGAAATTTATAGGCAGGGAAATCCTAATGTGGAGAGTGTACCAGGGGACTTTTAGAGAGTCCATGGAATAAAAAAATTTGATCTGGACAAGTAATATACACAAACACTGCATGCTACAACAGGTTTCAGAAAAGGAGAAAAATTCACTACCAGTGAGATATGGGCTATTGGAGAGACAAGGGTCAATATATTCTTTTTATTTATAATCAGTTATGAATTATCCTTGGTAACCCCTCACCACTTTTGCTGACCTTTTGTTCTGTTTGTCTCACTTTACAAATTGGTAAATATAGGATTCCTTTACAAATTGGTAGATTTAGGACTGTCTTCAGGCTGATGTCCCTTGTCATTAAAGTACTTTTGGATCATCTTCACTTTCCGTTAGCTAGTATGTGTTCAGAGAAGATAGATTAATTTTATAATAGCGGCCAAAATTAAAATGTAGGAAGGTCAACCATCTATATAAAATAAGCTATATAATGTAAAACAATGCCAAAAGTAAATTCTTCCTGGATCTGTTGCTATTAGGCAATATCTCTATTAGTAGTTTCCAAATGTCAGAACTCACATCAGTTGCATGAGAAAAAGTAAGAGTTATAAAAAATAGAATCTTACACCCTACTTCCGGCCCTACTGAATCATGTTCTCCATTAACACAAATAATTAAGGGATAATTTTATTTATTCAGACTAATACAGCTCTCTCAAAAGAGAAAAATGCAGAGGAACTTTCAAACCCAATCTAATGAGCTAGAGGCCTTGGGTCACTGAGTCTCACTGTACTAAGGGAAGTTTACATTAGTTTTCTTGAGATCTTGAGACTTTCAATTTCTGCTTTGTTCTTAGCTCACTGGAGCACATGTAAAGATTGGTGCTTTAGGAGGATAGGGAAAAGGAAATGATAGGTTCCTGTTCTCTCAGAGGCAACTCAGTAACTCATGCATGGAATGGAGGTGAAAGGAAAGGCCAAGAGAAAGAAGGGAAGGAATGAGTGGTGACTAAGAAGGAAGTCGTGTCATTTCTTAAAGAGGGAAAAGTAGTACAACTTGGGCAAGGGGACTACTTCTTTACCATCTCCAGGGACCACCATAGGCAGAGGTTATAGGAGGGTCGGGCAGGTTTATTTTCTAACAAGAAAACTCAAATGCAGGCTTTTATTGTTGGCCAAGCATAAGGCAGCATATGGCCATTAAACGTTAGGACATGTGGTGGTAACTGATGAAGCAGGTGGTGATATCAGGAAAAGGGGCTGGGCAAAGGATGTAACTCTAAAAACCGATCTCAGGTTGTTGTCACCTATCCAGTACAGACTATACTAAAATTAAGGGTCTATTCAGTTTTCACAGAAACATATTAAAATTGAGGTTTCCTTGAGAAAAGAACTGGGCTTCTAAATTGGACTGTTCTGGCTTTTTTAAGACTTTAATTTCTTTGTGATAAAGGATTAAATTGTCAAAGAATAGCTGTTTGTGTGTGTGTTTATTTACTGAGCCATCTTAATACTGTGATAGCAAATCAACATTGTTATTATCTGATTTCTGCAGTAAAATCTAATCAGGTAAGGTGTTTTATTTTGTTTTGTAAAACTAGATGGGAAAGAGACTAGGGGAGCCTCCTTTGTCTGGTGCAGAGTGGTGTGAGTGAGGTTCTGTCACTTTGAGCAGGTTCTGGAGGTATATTAGTCATGTACAGAAAAAAAAGAGAACAAAAATTGAGACCTCCTCTGTGACAGTCTGCTTTATCCAGTCTGTCTGCATGTAAGTGTAACACAAGGGTAAATCAAGAGTGGTGGATGAAGACATTTTGCTACTGTCAAGCTGTCAACAACAACCAGAGTGCAGGAAGACGTCCAGAAAGCTGAAATCCATGCTCCTTGAAAAATAAATATGACATAAAGAGTAATGGTTAACATGGCTATGCAAGGGCCTGACTGACCTGTGGCTGGGCAGGAGACGGGGCATCAGGGTGTTGGATGAGGATCTGGCTCTGCTCAGGGCGGGCCGGAACCATGGTGCTGGCGGTGTTCATCACCATTCCACAGCCACCATTGACTGAGGAGACTTGGTGGGTTAGGGTGGCTTTTAGTCTCTGTGGGGAAAGGGAAGAAAACAGCTTGTCCAAGTGACATTCTATCAAGAGTGGGAAGAATGGGCTTAGATTTTATCACCGACCTTACAGATAGCTAAAATTTTCACATGGATTTTCCCTTAACAGAGGAATTAAAAGCAAATTAGGGAGAGAATGTGCACCTGGATCCCTAAAATGCCTACTCTGTTCCCTGGCTATCATCCTGGGCACAGTTGGAAGGTAGGGGTTGTTGAAGCAATAGAGTCCAGATGAAAGCTCTCTCCTGGAACCTGGCCAGGTGCTGGTTACACAGCTATTCACCTCTTGGCCAGCTCTCCTGCCCACTCACCCAACCTCCATCTGTCACTCTGGAACTGAAACAGCAAGCGCTTCACTCCGCACAATCTGTGCTGCCTCTTTTTACTGCTGTGGCCTATGTACCAGGCTCGAACAGTGGGAGAGAGGAGATGGGAGTCATGAATCAGGGTCTTTTCTTCTCCAGACCCCACAACTGGGGGTCTTCAGCTTTGCAAACCCCAGAAAGTTCCTTTGCTCGGCTTACTTGAAAAACCTAGACTGATATCATTTCTATCAGAAGGGTCAACACTGCCCTTTGCTGGGATGTACTCACCATCTTGGCTTCTGATGGCAGAGGATGGCCAGAGGGAGAAATTGAACCACTACTGTTAACTGGTGGGCCAGGGATGCCAGGAATGTTGGGCACCATAGACACAGGTCTGGCCAGCTGGATCAGGAGAAGGAAGAAAAGCCAGAAGCGAACATATTATTGGTAGGGTTACAGCTCCCAAAATGAAGTACTTGAAAGATTGGTGTATCAGGGCCTGTTCTGTGCAACCTGCCTATAAGAGCATGCAGGGACAGCATGGAAAATACTTTCCACCATGGAGCACCACAGGATAGGGAATCTAATCCTTCATTGCTGCAACAATTTCTATGGGAAAGGCTGGGACTGTATCTTGAGGAAAGTGGTGGGCAATTTGGAAAGTACTGAGTGCCAAGTGAAAGCAACCAATCAGCAGGCTGGCAAGATCAATTCCTAGACCAGGAGCCAATTGTCCAGATGAGTCTTTGTCTAGTGCTCCACAGTGCTGGACTGGCAGAGGTTAGTGAAGAGTTTTGGCAGACTGCCATGCTCAACTAATACAGACCAGGGCCCACATCTCCCTGGGACTCATGTGTATTTATGAGCATTCAGGTGGAGGGGAGAGATTAGTGCATTGGTACGGTGGGCTGCCCCAACTACACAGCTCACCGATATAACAGAAGGCATCTGTACTGGAGGCCCTGGCAGCACAGGCATAGTCTGTCCATTAGCAAGATGCATGACGAGAGGAAGGGAGCCAGTGGGAGACCTAGAGGAGACATGAAGTGAAATGCTCACAATACAGACCTTTTCTCTATGGATCTTCCTTCTATAATGAAAGCAGATTTCCCAGTCTTCTCTAGGTAGGGAAGCTATAGGATGGCACTGTAAAATCTGGACATCTGCATGAAGGTGGAAAAGCAGGGACTGCTACTTACCTTACCTTATATATAGAGAGAAATGGCAAGATCTTTACACCTTGCAAATTAAGCAAATATCACTGAACTCAAATAGGTGAGAAACTAATCCTAGTAAGAGTTTAGAAAAATTAAACACCATAAATTCTGTCTTGCCTTAGGCAAGGGACACTTGAACCAAAGCTGTCATTTGCAAAGCTGAATTATGTTATATGACAGCCAAATATGAGTAAGTTTCTCTTGTTCATTTCCACATTTTGCTCTGCCTCACCCCAAAAAGGTATCTCTGTATTTTTCTTGTGGGTTCGGGGAACAATCTTTAAGAGGCTGAATCCTGACAACAACCTTTTAACCCATAGGTACCTGCGGATAGGATCTCAAGTCATCCCATTTAGGATATGTATGGGCCATGCCAGAAGTGAAGACAAACAGACAAACAAAATTAGGGCAGCAAAGACCCTAACTGGGACTGAGGGGAACACCAGACTAAAAAAAGAGGACTTAGTGAGTTTCAGCCCCTCATTCAGTAGTACCCCAATGAACTTCTATGAATTGAAGCCAAGAACTAAATATCCTTTCCTGTGTGGTCTCCATCACTATGAGGAAATTCCTAAAGTTTTAAGGATTCTTTTAGATTGAAGAAGTATGAAACTTACAAATTAAGGAAGTATTACCCCTGAATAAATACTTGACTGTCTCCTAAAAAGGTAAAGGAGATTGTGTTTACAGAGGGAAAATGTATTTAGAGAGACAATCTCAGTGATTATTTCCCTGAGTATTCAAAAATAGTCCCTGTTTTATCAAACTTCACAAAACAGAAAAAGATTCAGGTTTTACTGTTTTTCCCTGCTCTCTTTACTTACCCCAGTTGCCTGTTGGATGGTGGAGCCTGTGTAATGACAGAGGTTGGGGAGGGAAGGGTTGGATGAAGTGGATCATAGCCCAAGTGGAGAGGCAGGGAGCCAGGGCGAACAATAGTAGGCGTGGGCGTAGAAATCACAACAGGCTTTGAGGCAACCTCCTGGGGAGAAGAAACCAACAGGTCACAAAGTGCAAAAGGGTCTGCTTATAGGGAAATATGTAGCTGATAAGATCTAGCACAGATTTATTGGAAAGAACACTACAGTGATTCATGTAAATCATGATCTGATTCTATCATCATCACAGACTCATACCTCACACACTCGTTCAGTAGGAATGCTGAGTTAACATTTCTTGGCTACCTTCCTGAGGGATGATGGCTATATGAATGACAGTTGGAAAGTCTCACTTGAAGTCTCTGTAGAAGCACTACAGTACCATATAAATTCTAAGGATTTTTATAATTTTTCACAATCTAGATACTCTTATTCTAAACTTGATGTCTGGGTATCCTCTGATCTCTAATGGGAAAAGGCAGGTGTAAGACTGATGATAAGGCAACCCAATAATAGCTCCTATAGACCTCTTTTAAAAAGGGCTATTTGAATAATGATCACGTTGTAATAAAACAAACTGCTTCACACTGTTAGCATGTTAGACTCGTTAGAATCTTAGATTGCCAGTGGCTACATTGGCCCTGAAAGCTCCGAACAGCCTATAGGACCTGATGGCCAGTGAAAAGCGAGGGGAGGGAGGATTGTCATGTTTATGGAGCAGATTTTGGGAAGCATCACACCGAAATTTGGAGGAAGGTAAAATGAGGTACAGATGTTCTATCCAGAGTGGATATTAAAATTAATAACCACTGGTAGAGCAGTAGAGACTGGAAGGAGGCATAAGGGGGCTTCTGAGATTCTGATATCTGGGTGCTAGTGACACAGGTTATAAACTTCATGAAAATTCAGTGAGGTCTAACTTATAATTTATGTACTTTTCTGTATGTGTGCTATATTTCAGTAAATTTATAAAAAATACTACTTATAAAAAGTTTCCTTTAAAGAAATAATGCTCACAATCCTAGCAGATACTTCCTTTGAGTCATTAGAAGACTTCCCTCTGGGAAGACTTTTTTTTCTAAACTGTTTAACATCCAATTGATGAATTATGTGATTTTTCTTTTTCACTTATTAACTGAAGTACAACACATATACAATAAAGTGCATTAGTCTAAAGGATACAATTAAATAATTTTTTACATATGTAAAGTCAAGAAAGAACCCATTTCCAGGACCCTAGAAGGTTCTCTTGTGTCCCTTCCCAATCTGCACCTTCCCTCACAAGAAGTAAACACTATTCTGAGTGCTATCATCATCAAATCATTTTGCCTCTCCTTGAACCTGATGTAAATGGAATCATACAGTATGTACTTCTGTGTCTGAATTCTGCTGCTGTTCAATATAAATCTCATTTTTTGTGAGATTCATCCACATTGTTGTGTATATCATTAGTTCATTCTTTTTTAATGCCACGTAGTATTCCAATTTAGAAACATACCACAATTTATTTATAGGCATACCTCATTTTATTGCACTCTGCTTTATTGTACTTCACAAATACTGCATTTTTTACAAACTGAATGTTGTGGCAACTCTGTGTCAAGCAAGTCTATCGGCACCATTTTTCGAACAGCATTTGCTCACTTTGCATCTCTGTGTCACATTTTGGTAATTCTCACAATATTTCAAACATTTTGTTACTATATTTGCCATGGTGAGATGTGATCAGTGATTATAACTCGCTGAAAGTCAGATAATGGTTAGCATTTTTTAAGACTAAAGTATTTTAAAATTAAAGTATGTACATTGTTTTAAGACATAATGCTACTGCACACTTAACAGACTGCAGTATAGTGTAAATGTAACTTCTTATGCAGTGGGAAGCCAAAAACCATTTGACTTGCTTTACTGAGACTTGCTTAATTGCTGAGGTCTGGACTTGAACCTGCGAAATCTCTGAGGTATGCTTGTATTCATTCTCTTGTTGATGGACATTTGGACTACTTCCAGTTTTCTGACTATTATAAATACAACTATTACAAACATTCTTATATACTCCTTTTGGTGGACATATGCACTAATTTCATCTCCATACAGACTGAAAAGTGGAATTGCTGGATTAGAACATAGGTATAATTTATATAAGTATTTTAAACAGTTAACATTTACTTAAAAAAAATCAATCCTCCTGTATCACACACTATTTATACAACTAATGAATCAAAAGTGAACCTATCAATTAACACTTAGAGTGACTCTTGGTAGAGATGTTTACCTTCTCCTTGAGTGGCAGGGAGCAGGGGCTAGAGGCAGGGCTCTCAGGTGGGGATGAGTCTACCTCCACTGGCTCTTCTTCTTTGATTTTGATGTCTGGTGTAGAAGGCATAGACATGTCAAGTGGCCCAGCAGCAGCCTGTTAAAAGAGAGAAATGAGCAGGAACCAGGAAGGTGGTGAGCTTAAACTGAAGCAAGTTCAGAGGGCGCTGGTGGCGCCCAGATTTTGAGAAATGTTTCCAGGGCTTGGGCCCTTGCAAGTGAACATGAGGTGTGAGGCCAAAGGCTGGTACCCAGAAATGGTACACCAGTCTTCAAATACTGAAGAAAGCAGAAGCAAGAGGAAAAAGAAACACCATAGACAGTCATCTTCAAGTAGTTCGTCAGATACATATATCTGAAAGAAAGGTGGAAGGCAATCAAGGTCAACATCAAGATCTTGGTTCAGAGATCTTCAGCCTTGTTCACACTCTTATGATAGAGGATGCAGGCATTGATCAAGCAGTAGCTCTTATGGCTCTAGAAGAAAACGAAGTTGAAGTTGTTTACAGGGTCAAAGGAGATCCTATAGAGTTCAGATGTCTAGGTCAAAAAGCAGAACAAGAAGGTCCAGTCATGGAAGAACCTGCAGTTGGTCTCAGGACAGAGAACAACGTAAAGGCAGAGATAAGGAGGAAAGATAAAAGGAGAAGGATAAAGGCTAAGACAAGGAACCACACAACATCAAACATGGGGAACCTGGAAACATGAAATGGATTAGAACATCTGCCACTGGCTGAACAGGCCAAAGCCAGGCTACAGCTGGCTTCTGAAGCTGCTGCAAAAACTGATGAAGCAATGAAAGCAAAAAAAAAAAAAAAAAAAAAAAGAAATGAAGAAGCAGCAAAGAGAAGAAAGGAGGAAGACCAAACCACCCTGGTAGAACCAGTAAAAAGAGTAAAAGAAACTGAAGCCATTGAAGTGATTCTTCTGTTCAGCAGACATTCAGGTCACGTAAAGACGTCAAGAAGTCAGTGGGACCTACTGAAGTGTAGCCCCAGGACCAGCAGAGTCATTGCTGACCACCTGTCATGACAATGAAACAGACCCAGCAGCACCTACTGCCAGCAAGCACCAAGACGACAGTCCTCTGGCCCATCCAGACTTACTGGCTGAGAAAGCAGATGCTGAGGAAAAGTGGTTCAAGAGATTAAGTACTCCCCAACAAGAAAGGCTAGTTGGGCAGTCCTGTGTGAGTGATATACATATGGCTGAGTTAACAGTAACACTGGAAATTAAGGTTTTTAAATTTATTAACTCTTTATTTCTAAAAGAATTAAGCTGATTATATAAAAAGGTAATCTCATTTCACTCTTTTCTCATGTAGGATGGAATATTTGATTTGAACTTAATCAAACATTGTGAATATTAAAACTAGTGTAAACTTCACAAATGCATGAAAATGTCATACTGTTAATAAAGCTAATCCTAAAAACAACAAAAATGAGCATAGTGCAATCCCATGATTCCCTTCAGTTTGACTCTCTGTTTTTCCAGTTAAAAGAAGAGGGAATTTACTTCAAATTTCAGCCCTTGGTCAAAGCACTGAACTGCAAGTCAAAGGACTGTAGAACCTAGATTTTATGTACAACTCTGGTCAAACCATTTTAACTTCTCAGGGCTCCTGTCTCCCTAACTGTAAAATTGAGATAACACCTGCTTCAGCATGGTTGAATGCTTATAAAGATTTGAAAGAAAAAAAATACTTATGATGCTTATACAGACCATGAAAAGAAAAAGGAAAAAGATGTCATTTAAATCTATGCAAATATTATGACTGTTTTTCAGGAAAGCAAAATGATTCCTGAATCCAGTGTCTGCCTATTCACAACCAGCTGGGCTGGCCACTGGAGAGCTGTAATCACATTTTCTACCAACCAAAATGACTAGATTACCCAATTATCAAAAGCAAACTAAGACGAATTGGCTACTAAAGTACTGCTTGATGGTGATCTCACCCCAAAATCTGGTGCTAGAGGCTAGAAGCTAGGAAGATAGGGTTTTGGGGTAACAAAGAAAGGCAAGGCTGTTCACTTGATCAGTGAAAGAAATCAGAACCTGGTCCTAGAAGCAGGACTGGAGAAAACCAGGAAGGAAAGCGAGTCCTTTTCTGGCAGTGTTGCAGTAGCCTCATGAAACTGTGGGGACTTAAACAGCTTTGCAGGGAACAATAAACCATCTGAGATGACGGCCCTGACACTGCACACGACAGGAGGGCTGGCAGTGCACTTCAGTTTCATGACAAAGTGGATCCTTTGTTCTCTTCTTTCCATATCCTAGGCTGCTTGGTGAAGGGGAGCTGGTTATTAATTCTTCCCTTGCTACCTTATTCCCTAGAAACCTTCTTGATAGTTGAACAAACTTAAGACAATCTGGTGTCTGTTATATTAAAGAAGGTGGTAATGGTTCTTTCTCTCCAACATGATGGGGGTGAGCAACAGCAAAGATTGTTTAATTTCTTCTGTCATTTTTTTCTACACTGCTAAGATATCAGGCCCAAATAGGCTAATTCTGGGATCCCTAAATTCAGACAGTGGTAGGGAAGGAGAAGCCTCCAGGTAAATACAAGTTTGAAAATCCCCTAAGGGCATCTTCTAGAAAAGCTGTGGTTCAGCAAAGTTGTGGGCTCATTAAACACTTATGGAGACAGTCTTATCCTGAGTCTGTGCCTCTCATCTGGGGGGGTGAGGAGTGCTCCTGTAACAGGGAGGATGAAATACTGAGGGGGCCCGATGAGTAAAAGCATGACTGAGTGTGAATGGCCTCTCAGAAATGTCAACTGAGCTAAAATGGCAGTAGAAAAGACCTAAAGCTTTTAAAGAGAGGCTAATTTTTTAATTTGTCTATGATGAGTTTGGTTTAAAATCCCTCACATCCTGGTAGAAACAATTTGACTGATTTCTTTGTGGGGAGAGAGAAATGATGGGGAGGATGAGGTAGGGAAGCTGTAAAATATTAATTATTCTATGTAAGTGAAGCATCTGAGTGATGTGATCTGGGTCTCTAAAGAAAAAGGATGATGAGAAGACTGTGGCTAGTTCAGCCATTTGAAAGCTGAACTACAAACAGATTCCTCTGGTTTTCCCAGCTTTCTTTTAGCTTGAAACAGCGTGAAAAGAAGCTCAAAGAACTTGGAAAGACCTCCAATGATGAGGACACTTTATCTCGCTTTCCTGCAATTTATGTGGATGGAAAAATGAGACAACTTTCTTGATTCACCTACTATCTCCCTCTCAGAAGGAAAGAACTCCCCTGGACTTTTTTTTTTTAACATCTTGACTTTCCTATATTCTGATGGGATTCTATGCCTCCCTGCACCATGAAATTATGGGAGGTACAGGTGTTAATGTATGTTTGTTTCTCAATTATTTGGAACACAGACTTTAAATAACAACTAGTAACCTAGAATTCCAATTCTAAAGGAGAGTAAACTTTGACGTTTTCAGTTTTCTTTTTCCTTAAAACCCCTTATTCATTAGGAATTATTTTTCTTTGAATCTGTTTCCTCTGGACTTCCAAATTAAAGGATTCTCTAGGGATCTGAAATATAAAGGCAAAATCAGAATCACAGCATCTCAGGATCTGAACTGATTCTAACATTTCAATCCTCTCTATAACATCTCTACTAAGGGCCAGCATATAATTAAATGCACTTTGTGATAGCTTCCATCTGCAGGTCCTACTTCTACCTCTGAGCCACACAGAATAAATTTAACCCTTCTTTTACATGAAAGATCTTCAAATATTTGAAGACTATAATTTTGTTCACACTAAATCTTCGCTTTTCCAAGCAAAATTCCTCAGTTCCTTTAAATGCTCCTGAAGCAACAAAATTTCTAGTTCTTTCACCCTCCTGGCTGATCTTCTTTGGAAGGCATTAAGAACATCCTTTGCTAAGTTTAATGTCTTGAATATTACTAGAAAGCTACTTGAAGCTAAAAGCCACATACATACACTGAAACAAAGAAGAATCAAAACTCAATAAATATTTGACTGGCTGACTAAATGAAAACATTCCAGGTGAGAAGTCTGATTAGCTCAGAAAAGAGTTGGATTTGGCAAAAAAGAAGTTATCTAAAAAAATATAGGTAATTTATAATCTCTTAACATTTCCAAAATTTTCAGAACAGAAATAAAAAAAAATAGATTACTGAACTAATGCTCTACTGGTAAGGGCAAGGAGACTGATTTTTGGTGAAGACAGACTTGTATTGATTCACCATCTGGACACCCTAAAGACCTGGATGGCTTGAAAAGGATTAATGGGTACTATCTGGTTCTACAGAACAAAGCCCATAATTTTGTGCTTTTACCATTAAGCAAATTATCCTAGGGCATAGGGCATAATGAAAATAGCTTAGATCTGAGCACCAGTTTTTCAGCAAAAGTCCCGCCTCTTGCCTTTTTTTCATCCTCATCTGCAGCTTTCTTGAATTCATGTTCAAAGGAGCTAGCTAGTTCATTGAAGAGCCCCACCTCCTCACAGTTCTTCAGGAATCTAGTTGGAGTAGGAGTTTGATCTGTAAACGTGAAGAGAAAAGGAAACTATTTTAGTTTTGATTTGAAATTAAAACTTGAGAATATATAAAGAGCACATTTTCATTCTATTTGGAGGGAGTCTGTTAGGGCAACTGTAGGTGAAGGCAAGTGCTAGGCCACCAGAGGGTGTCTGTGCTGTGTTGCCTCAAGGCCAGCAGAGGGAAGACAGAACAATGTTTTGTTGTGTGGCTATCCAAGTAATCACCTTTCTCCCAGAGGCTGGTTTCACCTCCTTTACCTCCAAACAAAACAAAACTACACCGTGGTAGAGTTTGTGAAATCTCCAGATTTGAAAATCAAGAACAATTAAGTGACATTTTCTTTTTCATCTTACTCCCTGCTAGGTCTGAAGTGAGCAGGTATAAGCAGATGGACGTTAAAATCTGATGAGAAGAAACTGAGGATCAGATGGTTGAGCTTGCTTGCTAAAGCCACCAAAGAAGAAATGGTGCCTTGCCTTTCAGTGGTCACTAAGGTAAGGGTCTGTTACCTTCTGAAGGCATTCCAGGCAATGTAGGGGCTGTGGAAAAAGACAGCAAGATCATGAGCTAGAAAAGCAAACTGCCAACAATAGAGCTCATTTCACAGAGACATGAGCCCAGAGCAAAAAACCGGAAACCAGAATACTTGGATTTAGATTTTCTAGCCAAAATAGCCTCTCAGGGGCTGCGGAAATCTTTCTTCAACACAGCGCCTTGGCCCTTGGAAGAGGAAGTCTCTTGGTAATTCCTGGGAACTTTTCAAGCAGCTTGAATTTTAGATTTGAATTTCTCTCCTCCCATTCTGCCTTTCTAGTTTTTCTCTCAGGTCAGCTGAATCTTGTTCCCTGATTCTAACTCGATTATGATGGTTTTCCTTGACATGTTAGTCACCTCAGGGATTCATCTCATACCCAAACCACTAGACTGAATGGAACTATGTTTAAATGACATTTTAAGGAGTGAGACCAGGAGTTAAAATGGCTCCTTATAGCAGGATCAACTGAGAATAGTTCAGTGGGATTTTCCATGGAAACAACATAATTTTTAAAAATTTAAACAAAACCTCTTCTGAATCAGAGTGTTTGGAAAAGTCACCACTACCTCCCAAAATAGTTTTAAAAGGCTCTCTGGCAGCTTTGGTTGGCCAACAATAAAGCCACTTTCCCTCCATCCCTGGGTGAATGGAGGTAACATCATCCTTTATGCTTAGTGAGTACTTCAGTAAGGGCACACAGAAAGTCACAACTCAAGTGAAACAGGACGGGGCAGCTAAGGGCAATGGTAATGGCGGAAGAGAGCCTTTTGGCTTTCTGATCTGAGGCTCATACAAACTTTTCACATTACTGAACAAACAGCCAAACAGCCTAAAAATGTATAAGAAAATCCTTGGCCTGCTCTGACGCTTCCAAAAAAACCAACAGTGTTTTCTGAATACTGTCTATGTGTTTTAGTGCTACATGCACACCTATGTGTAAATTTGGAGAAGGAGAGGGATAGGAGTTTTTCCCAAATATAAGACATGGCTCTGCTCTAGAGAATTAAGAGAATGTTTTCTAGTTGAAGGAATAAGACTAATATAGATAGCATCAATAGTATATAAAAAATAGGTGCCATGTGGAGAAAATGAAATTGTTGTAGAAATTAAAGGCAAAGTAATACCAGAGTAGCTAGGAGGTTTCCTAAAGTGGGACTTGAGCTGCACCTTAAGGAATGGCTTTAGATAGTAGACAGAAGATTAGATTTGGAAAATAAGAAGAGTAAGGTAGGTGAAGGCACAGAGAGAGGCAGGGTATGGGCACTATGTGCAGATGAGGATGAAAAGGTATGTCTAGGTCAAAAGATGATCATGTTAGGTATATAAGGTGTATCTAAAGTTGGGTTGGTACCATGGGGCTAGGTTATGGAAAGCCTGAAAATCCAAGCATAAATAGCCTGAAAGTAAGAGAAAATAGGAGGCTAATGACAGATTTTGAGCAGAGCAGAAGAACGTAAGGAAGACAGGCTTTTCAGTAGAATGCAAGGTGGACTGGAATGAGACATCAGTCCAGGAGTTCAGGTAGGAGACTATGGAGGGATCCATGCATAATGAGGGTGGTGGCAGGAAGAACAGGAAGGAATAGAACAGACAGAATTTGAAGAAACAATAAAACAACTCACTATTGTGAGAATACCTGTATCACTGAATAACAGAGGAGAAGAAGTTGGTTAAGAGGACAAAGGTAAGTTCAGTCATTGACTTGACGATCTGAATGACAGAAAGACAGCCAAGTGAGAGTTCAAGGTGTTGGGATACATGTGAGACAACAGGTCTTAATTTAGAGAGATGAGAACTACCAGCCTAGCCAGGATGGCTGAAGTCATGTGCAACAGGATGAACACTCCAGAACAGAAAGCAAGGAACAGGAAAACACTTTCTCTCCTTGGGACTGTCCTGAATCAATTTCTCTCACCACTCCTGGAGACTCAGCTAGGCCTTTCCACCCATTTGGAATAAATAACCTGTCCAACTTGATAACCTTGCCTCAAATTTACCTCTTTCATAAACCTTTCTCTGATTTATTCCATTTAATATTAATTACCTTAGTATTTGACTTAACAAACTTGAAGTGTTATATACATATGTTTACACTCTATCCACCCTTCCTGTAAGATATGCTACAGGCTTTCTTAAGGGTCATCAGTGGCAATATCCCCACTCATGTCCTTTTCTAGAAATTAAAATCTGTAAACTCCTAGCAAAGTGCCTGGTACACAGAGTAGATATTCATAAATATTTCCTGAATTAATAAGGAATAGGAGATCTGTAAGGGCAAGTCCCTTTCTTCATGCACAGAAGTATGGAGAGGATGTTCTCTCTCCTCTGTGTCTCAAGCAGCATTTTGGCTAATAGTATTTAGAGAAAGAGTGCCTTCCCTGAATTATTACTGATGTAATAACTGGCCAACTAAATCCCCTATTGGTTAAATATGGTAACTTTGCTTAACTCAGGCTAAATCAGAACTATGCTGATGGTATCAAAATAAAAAGCTCACTTTGGTTTGTATATCTGCCTAGCTATAAATGACACAACAGAACTGCTACATGGTTTGAGAGCAGTTTTTGAAAATGAGCCCTTGAGAATGGCATAAGTGAGCAAGACAATGACTAAAACAACCAGTGAGAGGTTCCAGGTCACCCAAACTGGCTTAGAAAAGTCCCATTGACTAAACTGTCTTTTTGAGCTTTGGAAATGTGCCCTCAGTGGTGTCTGTGTTCACAAGGGAAGTTGAATTTATGAACTGACAATCTGCCTGTTCGGGGAAAACTGATACCCTGTGGAAGAGAAGCAGCCAGGCTAGATTGGCTTTCTTGATTTCTTTTGTTCACCCCTTCACTGTGGGTACAGGGATATGTCAAAGGCATCTTTTGTCTGTAAATATTCCAAAGTCTTAATAAAAAGAAGGCAAGGAGGGAATAGACTAAAAAAAGCTAAGACAAAACCTCAACACACCTACCCTCAAAAACCGCAGACCCCAATCTTGTATTAAAAACAGAGTGGAAAGCACAACAGAAACTTGGGAGCTTCTAGTGTCCTTTTTTCCTGATTAAATGCAGATCACATAACGGCTCTTAATGGGAGAAGGGGAGTATAGCTCCCAGTACATCTGGTCCCTGGTATTAATCTTAACTGTCTGGTGATAGCAAGGCACGTGGCTTCTGGGGCAGCAAATACCTGCAATGATGACTGAGTCAGTTCGGGCTGGGCCAAATTTCAATGTCATCTCATGCTTGTGTTTATGAACTGCCAGGTGGTCCTCGTTTGTAAATCTCTGAAACGAAACAGAAACAGAGATGTGAAAAAAAAAATTAGTGATTCAGTGCCTTTTAAAAATGTCCTAACGAACATCCTGCAGCAAGGTTGGTCCCTTGGAAAGAGGGACTGGAGAATGGAAAGGAGAAAAAAACTGAAAGTGACAGAAAAGGAGAAGAGATAGACTAACAAAGAGAAAATGAAGAAGGAGAAAAAGAGGCACTAGAAAGCTGGAAGAGGGAAAAGGGAAGACCATGGCACCAACTGCTCCAAAATATCAGGTCCAAATGAGAGAAGTAGACAGATTGCTGGTGAAGTGGGGTCCAGGCAGGAGGCTCCAAATGAGGAAAACATTAAGGCAAACTCGTGGCAAACAAGGGGAAAATAATTTTTAATAATAATAATAAAGACAGAAGAAGGGAAAGGCTGGGTACTCACTGGTCATCACAAAAATAGGAAATTCAGAATGAAGCTCTCCATGGTGGGGCTGAACTGGACTATTTATGAGGGGGCTAACAGGGAAATAAATTATGCAGGATTAGGAGAACCATTTAACTTCCTGGCCCCCACAGTGCTGCAGCAGGCGCCTGCCCAGCTATTTGGCTCGGGGTTTTAATGAGCTAGGATGGAGCAGTAGAGGACAGAGGCCCAGTGGCCAGCAGTAATGGCACACATCAGCCCCATTGGCCAAATGCTGTCTCCCCTCATCGGGCAACCCGCCTGGGCTCCATCAGCCATAAAGGGGCCACTGTGATGCTGCTAGCTATATAATGGTAGAATAAAAATGAAAGCAACATTTTTTTGTTAGGGTAGGGAAAACCCCATAGGCAGGATGAGGATGAGGGAAGGGAAAAGGAGATGGTATAGAGATTTTATTTACTTAGGGGTTTGGGTGAAAGGGCAATGAAAAGGTGAGTTAGGTCTGCCTCTGTTTATGATTAAGTAAGACAGGGTTACTGGACAGTAATTTATGCTCCTATCCCTTCTTTAGAAGGGGGAGGTGAAGGGAACAGAACAGCAGTAATTCAAAAGAATGCCATGCTCAAAATTCCCTTTGGGGCTGGCCAGACAACCCTCCTTCATTAAAACATGCCTGCAACAGAGTAACAGCTTGGATGCTGCAGTTTCCCACAGCTCCTTCACTAGCAAGGCTCTGAAACATGCTTCTATTTGCCTTTTTGTTTCTAAAAATAATGACTGGTTAGTCCCCTCTTTTTACTCTCATTAGATACAAGCACACTTCCCACCCAACACTACAGTATAGCCCTCTTTTCCACAATACTTTTTGACTGTCAACCAATAGACCGGAGTTGGCTCCAGTCCAGCTCCTGTTCAGTCAAGAAAACAACATTGAACTGTTTAAGTTCTTTTATGTTACTTGAAAGCAGCTTTCCCCAAATTTGTTCTGAGCCCTATCATAACTAAAGCCAGCCGAACATCTAAAATGCTTCTAGGCTAGGTCTACAGGCCTGTAGGGCAAAGGAAATCGTCAATTAAAAATATGAAGAACCAAGAAGTAAAACAGTCAAAAGACTGCCTGAGTGGTTTCCAATGGATCTAGGACAAAACTGAGTAACAAATGGGAAAATTAGCCAAGAACTTCAGTTTTCTCTATTGTTGGTTAGCCCTTGGCAATTGTTTTCTCCCAGATTTTTCCCCAAGAAGAAATGGGTGGAGGTGGGGTGTGGGGAAAGGAGGGAAGAGTCTATTAACTAGGGGTATGATATTTGTAGGTTAAACAAGTCACCATGGAGGGTCTGGGATTGCTAGGTATTCAGTAAAAGAAAATGAGCAGAATCTAGTCTATAAGGGAGGAAACAAAACATTTTAGGGGACTAGGAAGAGTAGTGTATTAGGCTGGGGTATACATTTTCAAAATGTATTGTAACAATCTTTTTCAAAAAATGTTTACAGGAAATTTCACATAGGCAGCTTGAAAAATTTTGCACAATGTTCTAGGACCTAGAAGAATGACTTCCAAGCAAAAGTTCTTTTCTATGATCAGAAATCGATCTGCAAGAAAGACTGTAAATCTCAAATGCGGTTTTGCTCTGGATAGGAATGTTTGATATTTTAAAAGGCAACTCTGCTTCTGTTGCAATTTTGCTGTCTTAGTCGTCCTCTAGTTCTTGCTGCTCTCTGCTGTACACTCTCCACTCCCTTTCACACCACCTCATTCTTCCTTATTTTTTCCAAATCAAAAGCTGGGGTCTGAAGAGAAGTGAAGGTAGCTGAAGGGATCTGTCACTCACAAGCATCTCAGAAGGTTTGATAACTGTGAACATACACAGGAAAAAGACTGCATCTTTATTCTCACTAAACTCTAACTGAAATTTAACGTCACTAATTTGTAATAGAAATCCTAATTTCATATCACATTACAGTTATTACAGATTATCTCCAAATATTCCAAATATCCTTTATGTTGTTAAAAAGAAAAACCACAGGCCTAAAATGGAGTCACTTCTGCTAGGCCAAGTACACCAAACCAGGGTTTGATATCTAACCTAATTGCAATTTCAACCTCCCCCCCCAAATATAGTCAGTCAGGGATTTTCTGGTCAGCACTAATGAAGTAATTTGTCACATGAGTCCTCTCCATCCGCCCCCTCCACAGAAGAACATGAGGTCATCTGCATGGTAAGACCCCCTGCTCTTCTCTGTAAGAAAAGATGACCTTGCCTGAAACAATCCCTGTTTGCTAATAATTTACTGACCCACCCTCCTTCCTATAAAAACTTTCCATTTTGTACAACTCCTCAGAGCACCTCTCTACTTTGATAGATGGGATGTTGCTCAACTCATGAACTGCTTAATAAAGCCAATTAGATCTTCAAATTTACTTGCTTGAATTTTGTTTTTAACAATACTCATCACTACTTTGAAATTATGGTAGTCACCAGACCTACCACTAGAACTTATTTAAAGCATTAATAAAAAAGAACTTAAAGTACATTATAAGATATTTAAAAAATACCTTTGGTAACTGTATTTCAAAATAATTGGTTTATTTGATAAAATCCTATGTATTTTATTTTATTAATTTAAAAACATTCTGAGAAGGGGTTCACAGGCTTCAGCAAATTGCCAATGGGGATTATGACACAACAAAACTTAGGACTCCCTGACTAAATCAGGTAGTACCTTTCAGAGGAGGAGGAGCCAAAAGGGCAGATTTTGAAGAAATAAGGCACTGGCCTGGCTTGGTCCAGTCAGTCATCTCCCTCCCCCTATTTCTAACACAATTCTTGTCCGCTGGCAGGCTAGCATAGGAGGGGGACACAAAAGTTTACTAAAGCTTTTTATCCAAGTGAATCTCAATCTGTGTATTATTTTCACTGTCCCTTAATTCTCTCTTATTAACTTAACTCTTTAGAATTCTTGAGATAGTTTTGAACTACATGCTTAGAAAATCCATCCCTCTGAAAGCAATTTCTCAATTACAACATCTAAAATTATTAAGTGATAAAAATTCTGACCTTATTAAAATATAGATTATTCTACTGAATTAAAATGGGTGAAAGGACTCCCCAAAACGATTTCCTTTTTGAATTATAGCACATTTAAAAATCTAGTTCTCCCATTTGTTAATACCCTTAATGTGTCTTTGTTCTTTGGTCTTACCTATGACTAAGGTTTTGGCAAAGAGCCACTCAGGGAGCACTCACTCTGGCTGTAGGGTAAATAATGATAATTTTCAGTAACTGTAGATATTAACTAAGACAACAGAAGACTGGTATCATTCCAAATGGGATCTTAAGAATGTGAGGCATACTGGATCAGCAAGGTGGTTATATGCCTTCAGAGAGGCTTTAAATGGTAACACAGGACTAGATTCTTATTTGCTTAAGTAAATGAATCAAGACAGTTTCTTGACACAAATGGGGAGAAAAGTATTATGTGTTGATTTGCACCCTAAGGAGAGACGATATGATATATTTAGATCTGCCCTATCCAATATGGTAGCCACTAGCCATGTGTGAAAACTAAGCACCTGAAATATGGCTAGTCCGAAGTGAGATGTACTGTAAGTCAAAGCACACACTGGATTTTGAAAACTTAGTACCAAAAAAAGGAAGAAGAATGTAAAATATCTCATTAATTTTATGTTGATTACATGTTGAAATGATAATATTTTGGATATATTGGGTTAAATATATTATTAAAATTAATTTCACTTGTTCACTTTTACTTTTTAATGTGGCTCCTAGAAAATTTAAAATCACATATGTGGCTTGCATTTATGGTTTGTATTATATTTCTTTTGGACAGCTCTGATCTAGATAATATGCTCAAAGATCCAATGGGAATTTTAATCATGTGCCAGTCTTGAATCTTTCCCCTCAAACCCATTTTCTCTAAATGCAGTTTATACTATATGATAGTGATTCTCAGCCAGGCGTAACTCTGTCCCCCAGAGGATATTTGGCAATGTTTGGAGACATTTTTGCCTATCACAAGTGGTGGTGAGGGGGAAGCTACTGGTCTTTAAAGGCTAGAGGCCTGGATGCCGATAAATATCTCATAATGCACAAGACAGCTTTCCAAAACAAAGAATTATCTATCTATCCAAAATGTCAATTGTGTCTCTATTGAGAAACCCCGCTACAGAGTAACAGGGAAAGAGAAAGAAACAAGAAAAGAGGCTGTTTTTAGTTTCCCCTGCCAAACTGCCAACACATGTTTTTGGATCTGAAACTTGGAAGGAAAAAAGCACAGGCAAAAACTCCCAACCTCATTTTATAAAATGGCTGATGTACTACAGATCTGCAAATACTTAGGATAGGGAAATTAGGAAGATGGAGACAAAAGACACTGTAACTGGGAGAACAAATTAAATGGAATTCTCATGCACTGCTTTATTAGTAACAAAGATAAAACAGAAGAAGTAAATCGACTATTCTGGCTACTTTTGATTTTTACTCTCTAATGGAGAAAAAAAAGAGGAGATTTTCTTAGTTTTGAAAATGTTAAGAAGCATAAAATGGAATGTCAGAACCTATGAGGAAGTCAATCTGAAAACTGGTATTAGTTGCAGAATAGGCAGGAAAAGTATAGTTTCTATTTAACAATTTTCCACAGGAGATCTTTGGTAAAAACGCTTTCTATTTCTAGCAAGTTTCATTCTCACCCATCCTTCTGTGATAGGAGAATCTGAAATCCTGCCTACTAGCAAACTGACTAAACTAGCGGAGCTAAGTGAAGAGTTAGGAATGGTCTGAACAACAAAAATTGTGGGAACTGTATATTAGGAACATATCTCTGTGAAATGAAGTCTTAGGATTTTTAATTTCTTAAAATTGATGTATAACATACAAAATCCACAAAAAATATTCAGTGTACAGCTCAATGAATTTTTATATAGCCATATGTCTGTGTAATCACAACCTAGATCAATATGTGAAATATTTCAGGCACCCCAGAAGGTCTCCTTATACCCCTCTTTTTCTTAGGCTTTTAAATTAAATAATATATAAAACAGTGTAGTATATGGCATACAGCATGTATTGAGCTAGTTCTTTTCCTTTTTTAATGTCAAGGTAGACAGATATTGTAGTAAAAATTAGCTTTTCTTTGCAGAATAATTCTAAACAAGTCAATGTGTAGAGAGTTCTTTCCCTAATCCTGTCAAGACTAGTCTGCCAGAAACTTTCTGAAATAGCAGCACTAAAAAGAACAGAAGAGAAGGCTCAGGGCAAATGAGAACTCAAGCTAAACTAAAGCTAATTCTGCCTACCGAATCTGAGTCAGGCACAGGCACATGGGCATCAGAAATGTATGATTTAAAGCCAAACCCCTGGTAAAGTATTGTGACCAATGAAATTCTGTGCAATATGCACTCAATCCCTAGCCAAATTCATTCCTGAAATGCTGTTTTTGGCCACAACAGCTCGTTTCCATGTGGATTTGCCTCACATTTTAAAATGCTCTTATATCCTGACCTATGATTAATTTACATCCTTTTCCTTGTTCTAGAAGAGTAGACTGGGGGAAGGAGACAAATCAGAACTCTCAAGTTATTAGGAAATGAGCCTTGAATGCCTAAACTATCAGGTAACAAGGAATTGAGTTTGCATTTGCTACAGTCTGAAGTCATTTATGCTCAAACCTAGCTATCCTCTTCTCCAAAGTTTCTGGATTTGGCAGCACTTCTTGGAAAGAATAGTCTTCTTTTATTATAGTATCTGCACTTGGACATATTTTGATTAAAGAAAACAGCATGAAAAAGCTGTAGAAAACCTGAGAAACTATAGGGAGCAAGCTCTAGAATACAGTGATAATCAGTACTGAGCAGAGTGGAAAGAATGATTTATTTTTTTTGAACATTACTTAATCACTTCAACTGATCACATATTCTCAAAGAAGAAACTGGGAGATCTGCAGTCTTGAGAAGACTTCACACCCTCACTGCAGTGCTTCTATTCGCAATGCAGGACACATAAAGTTTGGAAAAGCAAGGAAAGGGAGAAGGGAAGGGACTAAATACACACACACCTCAAAGCCAACACAGCTTTCACTTGTACTTTAGTCAATCCTAGGCTCCTGCTCTCTACTTCAAGATGCTGCTGTTTAACAAATGAGTCACACATCCTGCTTTGAATGCTTCATGGCTCCTGAATGAATCATTTCAAAGTACAGGATTGTTCAACAAATAAATAAAACCACAGCAGCAGCAGCTCATAGGCTGCATGCATGAACAAGGTAATTTACAGAGGAAAAACAAGAACAGGAAACTTCTTCCCAAAATAAGAGAAAATGTTGTCAGGGGAATGAAGAAAGAGGGGGGTGGGGGAACGCACCAAACTGTACCTAAGGTAATTCTTTTGTACATGGATTGAGGAATTTTCTGTTTGGGGAAGGTTGTCTTTGAATGTCTTATTCTGGCAACTGACTAAATTAGTCCATTGTAAAAGGAGGAATTTTGAGAGCACAGACATTATTTGATAGTTGGTCTAGCAGTGAAATCATCTGGAGGATTCAAGCTCCTCAAGAGCAAGGATCCTCTTAATTTGTTTGTTCATGGAAGTATCCTAAGTACCTTTATACAGTAGGTGCTTAATAAATATTTGTTCAATAAATGTCAACTAGTATCTCTCACTAAAATGCTACATAGCATCCCCAGTTTACAATCCAAATGTACAATGATGGAAGAATTTTCATCATTCATAACCAAAAGGAGAGTTGATATTTTAAATACCAGTTCTTTCCTATGGAATTAGAGGCTGGGCCCAGTCAAGACCAAGAATATCCTAATGGGAGAAGCTTAGAATAAGAAACAAATAAAGCTGCAAAAATTAAGACAACAGGAAAAGGTCAGAATGGCAGCAAAGGAGATTTAAATCATTGGAAGGAATTTCTTGACTCTAAGGAGGAGGGGTAAAATCCTTTTGAAAGGACATTTTAAAGGAATGTAAAATGCATTAGTTTTCTGGTTCTCTTGTATTTTTATGACTTTACTTTCTCCTGTTCTTCCACTAATGCTTCTATCCAGGTCATTCTCTTTACTGATAGCAAAGTCTACTTGTTTTCAATTTTGTGCCTCCATGCAGTCTCCCTATTTTCAGACATGCCTTCCTCTATCCCTACTGTTTATCCAAATCCTACCATTTTTCCAAAGCCCAGCTGAATATCCAATTGCTTTTTGAAAGCTTCCCTAATAACTCTAATCTTCAGTAGTCTATCCTTCCTGAACTTGTATGGTACTTGAATGGTTTGCACCATATAATTTAAACTTTTTGTCTATAGTTTTATTCTTTAAAGTGACTGTAACCACTAGGGGGTTAAAAATATATCTTATACCTCCTAAATAACCAATGGATCAATGACCAAATAAAAACAGAGATCAAGCAATATATGGAGACAAATGACAACAATAATTCAACACCGCAAAATCTGTGGGATGCAGCGAAGGCTGTGCTAAGAGGAAACTATATGGCAACACAGGCCTACCTCAGGAAAGAAGAACAATCCCATATGAACAGTCTTAACTCACAATTAACAAAACTAGAAAAAGATGAACAAATGAGGCCCAAAGTCAGTAGAAGGAGGGACATAATAAGGATTAGAACATAAATAAATAAAATCGAGAAGAATAAAACAATAGAAAGAATCAATAAAGCAGGAGCTGGTTCTTCAAGAAAATAAACAAAATAGATAAACCCCGAGCCAGACTTATCAAGAAAAAAAGAGAGTCCACACATAAACAGAATCAGAAATGAGAAAGGAAAAATCACTACAGACACCACAGAAATACAAAGAATTATTAGAGAATACTATGAAAAATTATATGCTAACAAACTGGATAACCTAGAAGAAATGGACAACTTTCTAGAAAAATATAACCTTCCAAGGCTGACACAGAAAGAAACAGAAAATCTGAACAGACCAATTACCAGCAAGGAAATTGAATTGGTAATCAAAAAACTACCTAAGAACAAAATCCTTAACCAGATGGCTTTACCGCTTAATTTTATCAAACATTTACTGAAGACCTAATATCCATCTTCCTTAAAGTTTTCCAAAGAGTAGAGGAAGAGGGAATACTTCGAAACTCATTCTATAAGGCCAGCATCACTCTAATACCAAAACCAGGAAGACACCACAAAAAAAGAAAACTACAGACCGATATCCCTGATGAACATAGATACAAAAATACTCAACAAAATATTAGTAAACCAAATTCAAAAATACATCAAAAAATTCATCCATTATGATCAAGTAGGATTTATTCCAGGGATGCAAGGATGGTACAACATTCGAAAATCCATCAACATCATCCGCCACATCAACAAAAAGAAGGACAAAAACCACATGATCATCTCCATTGATGCTGAAACAGCATCTGACAAAATACAACACCCATTCATGATAAAAACTCTCAACAAAATGGGTATAGAGGGCAAGTACCTCAACATAATAAAGGCCATATATGACAAATGCACAGCCAACATCATACTTCACAGCGAGAAGCTGAAAGCTTTTCCTTTAAGATGGGGAACAAGACAAGGATGTGCACTCTCTCCACTTTTATTCAACATAGTTCTGGAGGTCCTAGCCACAGCAATCAGACAACACAAAGAAATAAAAGGCATCCAGATTGGCAAGGAAGAAGTCAAGCTGTCCCTGTTTGCAGATGACATGATATCATACATAAAAAAACTTGAAAGAATCCACTCCAAAACTACTATATCTAATATGTGAATTCAGCAAAGTTGCAGGATACAAAATTAACACACAGAAATCTGTTGCATTCCTATACACTAATGATGAACTAGCAGAAAGAGAAATCAGGAAAATAATTCCATTCACAATCGCATCAAAAAGAATAAAATACATAGGAATAAACCTAACCAAGGAAGTGAAAAGACCTAAAGCCTGAAAACTACAAGACACTCTTAAGAGAAATTAAAGAAGACACTAATAAATGGAAATTCATCCCATGCTCTTGGCTAGGAAGAATTAATATTGTCAAAATGGCCATCCTGCCTAAAGCAATCAACAGATTCAATGCAATCCCTATCAAAAATACCAATAGCATTCTTCAATGAACTAGAGCAAATAGTTCTAAAATTCATATGGAACCACGAAAGACCCCGAAGAGCCAAAGTAATCCTGAGAAGGAAGAATAAAGTGACGGGGATTATGCTCCCCAACTTCAAGCAGTACTACAAAGCCACAGTAATCAAGACAATTTGGTACTGGCACAAGAACAGATCCATACACCAGTGGAACAGAATAGAGAGCCGAGATATAAACCCAACCATATATGGTCAATTAATATATGATAAAGGAGCCATGGATATAAATGGGGAAATGACAGCCTCTTCAACAGCTGGTGTTGGCAAAACTGGACAGCTACATGTAAGAGAATGAAACTGGATTACTGTCTAACACATACACCAAAGTAAACTCAAAATGGATCAAAGACCTGAATGTAAGTCATGAAACCATAAAACTCTTAGAAAAAAATATAGGCAAAAATCTCTTGGACATAAACATGAGCAACTTCTTCATGAACATGTCTCCCTGGGCAAGGGAAACAAAAGCAAAAATGAATGAATGGGACTATATGAAACTAAAAAGCTTCTGTACAGCAAGGGATACCATCAGTAGAACAAAAAGACTTCCTACAGTATGGGAGAATATATTAACAAATGACACATCCGATAAGGGGTTGACATCCAAATTATATAAAGAGCTCATGCACCTCAACAAACAAAAAGCAAATAAGCCAATTAAAAAATGGGCAGAGGAGCTGAACAGACACTTCTCCAAAGAAGAAATTCAGATGGCCAACAGGCACATGAAAAGATGCTCCACATCACTAGTCATCAGAGAAATGCAAATTAAAACCACAATGAGATATCACCTCACACCAGTTAGGATGGCCGCCATCCAAAAGACAAACAACAACAAATGTTGTCGAGGATGTGGAGAAAGGGGAACACTCCTACACTGCTGGTGGGAATGTAAATTAGTACAACCACAGTGGAAAGCAGTACGGAGGTTCCTCAAAAAACTCAAAATAGAAATACTATTTGACCCAGGAATTCCACTCCTAGGAATTTACCCTAAGAATGCAGCAGCACAGTTTGAAAAAGATATATGCACCCCTATGTTTATCGCAGCACTATTTACAATAGCCAAGAAATGGAAGCAACCTAAGGGTCCATCAATAGATGAATAGATAAAGAAGATGTGGTTTATATACACAATGGAATATTATTCAGCCATAAGAAGAAAACAAATCCTACCATTTGCAACAACATGGATGGAGCTAGAGGGTATTATGCTCAGTGAAATAGCCAGGTGGAGAAAGACAAGTACTAAATGATTTCACTCATATGTGGAGTATAAGAACAAAGAAAAAACTGAAGGAACACAACAGCAGCAGACTCACACAACCCAAGAACAGACTAATAGTTACCAAAGGGAAAGGGACTGGGGAAAATGGGTGGGAAGGAGGGATAAGGGGGAAACAGGGGCATTATGATTAGCACACACAATGTAGTGGGGGGGGAACACAGGCTAGGCAGTATTTACAGAGAAGACAAGTAATGATTCTATAGCATCTTACTATGCTGATGGACAGTGACAGTAATGAGGTATGTCGGGGGGGACTTGATAATAGGGGGTCTAGTAACCATAATGTTATTCAAGTAATTGTACATTAATGATACCAAAAAAAAATCTCAGCAAAATGGGTATAGAGGGCAAGTACCTCAACATAATAAAGGCTATATATGACAAACCCACAGCCAACATTATACTTAACAGTGAGAAGTTGAAAGCTTTTCCTTTAAGATCAGGAACAAGACAAGGATGCCTACTCCCCACTCCTATTCAACATAGTACTGGAGGTCCTAGCCACAGCAATCAGACAACATAAAGAAATAAAAGGAATCCAGATTGGCAAGGAAGAAGTTAAACTGTCCCTGTTTGCAGATGACATGATATTGTACATAAAAAACTCTAAAGAATCCACTCCAAAACTACTAGATCTAATATCTGAATTCAGCAAAGTTGCAGGATACAAAATCAATATGCCGAAATCTGTGGCATTCCTATATACTAACAAAGATCTAGCAGAAAGAGAAATCAGGAAAACAATTCCATTTACAATTGCATCAAAAAGAATAAAATACCTAAGAATAAACCTAACCAAGGAAGTGAAAGACCTATACTCTGAAAACTACAAGACACTCATGAGAGAAATTAAAGAAGATAGTAATAAATGGAAACATATCCCATGCTCATGAATAGGAAGAATTAATATTGTCAAAATGGCCATCCTGCCTAAAGCAATCTACAGATTCAATGCAATTTCTATCAAAATACCAACAGCATTCTTCAATGAACTAGAGAAAATAGTTCTAAAATTCATATGGAACTGCAAAAGACCCCAAATAGCCAAAGCAATCCTGAGAAGGAAGAATAAAGTGGCAGGGATTACGCTGTCGGACCTCAATCTCTACTACAAAGCCACAGTAATCAAGGCAATTTGGTACTGGCACAAAAACAGACCCATAGACCAATGGAACAGACTAGAGAGCCGTGATACAAACCCAACATTATATGGTCAATCAATATAAGATTAAGGAGCCATGGACATACAATGGGAAATGACAGCCTCTTCAACAACTGGTGTTTGCAAAACTGGACAGCTACATGCAAGAGAATGAAACTGGATTATTGTTCAACCCCATACACAAAAGTAAACTCAAAATGGATCAAAGACCTGAATGTAAGTCATGAAACCATAAAACTCTTAGAAGACAACATAGGCAAAAATCTCCTGAACATAAGCATGAGCAACTTCTTCCTGAATGTATCTCCTCAAGCCAGGGAAACAAAAGCAAAAATGAGCACATGGGACTACATCAAACTAAAAACTTCTGTATGGCAAAGGACACCATCAACAGAACAAAAAGGAATCCTACAGTATGGGAGAATATATTTGTAAATGACATATTCGACAAGGGGTTAACATCCAAAATATATAAGGAACTCACACACCTCAACACCCAAAAAGCAAATAACCTGATTAAAAAATGGGCAGAGGATATGAAGAGACAATTCTCCAAAGAAGAAATTCAGATGGCCAACAGACACATGAAAAGATGCTCCACATCACTAATCATCAGGGAAATGCAAATTAAAACCACAATGTAATATCATCTCACACCAGTAAGGATAGCCAACATTGAAAAGACTAAGAACAACAAATGCTGGCGAGGATGTGGAGAAAGAGGAACCATCCTACACTGCTGGTGGTAATGTAAGTTCAACCATTGAGGAAAGCAATATGGAGGTTCATCAAAAAACTAAAAATAGATATACCATTTGACCCGGGAATCCCACTCCTTGGAATTTACCCAAAGAATACAACTTCTCAGATTCAAAAAGATATATGCACCCTTATGTTTATAGCAGCACTACTTAAAATAGCCAAGAAATAGAAGCACCCTAAGTGTCCATCAGTAGATGAATGGACAAAGAAGATGTGGTACATATACACAATGGAATACTATTCAGCTATAAGAAAGAAACAAATCCTACCATTTGCGACAACATGGATGGAGCTGGATGATATGATGCTCAGTGAAATAAGCCAGGTGGAGAAAGACAAGTGCCAAATGATTTCCCTCATTTGTGGAGTATAACAATGCAGCAAAATTGAAGGAACAAAATAGCAGCAGACTCACAGACTCCAAGAAGGGACTAGCGGTTACCAAAGGGGAGGGGTGTGGGAAGGCTGGTGGGGAGGGAGGGAGAAGGTGATTGAGGGGTATTATGTTTAGTACACATGGTGTGGGGGATCACGGGGAAAACAGTGTAGCACAGAGAAGGCAAACAGTGACTCTGTGGCATCTTACTGCACTCATGGACAGTGACTGCATTGGGATATGGCTGGGTACTTGATAATATGCATAAAAGTGGCAACCACATTGCTTTTTCATGTGAAAACTTCATAGGAGTGTATATCAATAATACCTTAGTAAAAAATTTTTTTAAAGTATATATCCTACACTTATTCTTTACCATCCCTACCTGTCCCATCTTGGGACTTGGCCCAGTGGTGAGCACACAGTAGGTGCTCAATAAATTCCTGCTTCAGTGATTGGTTCAATTTTATATACTGGTATGAGAATAACCATTCAAAAACTTTGTAACCTTTCGATCCTAAAACTTTAACAGAGCACTTTTTCAGAATGATCTGATGCTTTCCAGCTCCATTTCCAAAGCATATTTCATTATGCAATAAGTGAGAATTAGTGTATCCTCCCCACTATTTTGTTAGATACCAGATTCCCTTTATTACTAAAAGGCATCTGGGCATTTCAGTATGCTGGAGTTATGCTGCTGTTTTATGAAAGGACATTGGTGGCATGTCTTGTGGGTCAATTCACTTTCTTTGGGTATCTGATTCCATCACTGAAATTCATGTTATTATCAACTAAAATGCTCTATGCAAAAAATGTCAATTCATACACAGCAATCCTTTTCTTCTTTACTCGCCAAGCCACTAGTGGTAATTTTAACCACAACCTTTTTAAGCATTTTCTTTTAGGACCGCAATTACTGATTTTTATAGGGCAGAATCTCAGCATCCCACAGGAGTCAAGCAGTGTCAGGAACTGGATTCCTCCTTTTATAAAGTGTCCCCTACAGTATCTGACAAGAGGAAAATACAATCAAGTCAACAAACTAGTGGGGGTGGGGCAGAAAAAAGAATATTAAAGTCATAGTCAACATTGAGTTGCCAGATCTTATTATGAACTGGGACTATTATCAATCTATTATTCTAAATCATACAGACTAATGATACAAATATCGTCTAAGTAGCAGAAGTTTTAAATATTCAGCCATACCTCATCGCTTATTTTTATTTTGGTTCCTTTGTTCCCTCCTCTTGTGTATGACAAATGTGTAAAACCATGAGCCTCACATTTCGTGCCCTGTGACAAGTAAGTTGCAGATGTCCAAAAATCACAGCAGAAAGGAAAGTGAAGGTCACATAGGCCAACTCCAACAGGGATTGGGTAGTGTAGGAAAGATGGTGGCAAGTGTAATTTCTTATCAGTTTAAGTTGGGAAAGGTAAGGTATTTTGTCTTTATATTACTTGATGGGATTGAGAAATATATACAATCTTACTTCATGTTTCAATGTACTTAGCCAAAGTCCCAGTCACCTCAACTTCTTCTATGGGATTTCCTAGTATCATAGTAAAGCAATAAGTATAAAACTTTTCTTTTTTTATTGTGGTAAAATAAATTTAATATAAAATTACCATCTAATCATTTTTAAGTGTACAGTTCAATGGCACTAAATATATTCACACTGTTGTGCAACCATCACCACCATCCACCCCCATAACTGCTTTCATCTTGCAGAATACTCTATACCGACTAAACAGTAACTCCCTGTTGTCCCCCATCCCAGCCTCTGGCAATCACCATTATACTTTGTCTCTATGATTCTAACTACTCTAAGTACTTCATGTAAGTGGAATCATACAATATTTGTCTTTTTGTGACTTATTTCATTTAGTATGTCTTCAAGGTTCATCCATGTCATAGCATATTGCAGAATTTCCTTTTTAAGGCTGAATATCTCATTGTATGTATTTACCACATTTTGTTATTCACTCATCAGTAGGCTGGTTTCACATTTCAGTTATTGTGAATAACAATGCTATCAATATGGATGTACAAATATCTCTTTAAGACCCCAATTTCTTTTGGGAGTATATTCAGAAGTGGAATTGGTGGATCATATGATATTTTAAGTTATTTAAGGAACTGCCATATTTTCCAGTGCCTATACCATTTTACATTCCCACCAACAGTGCACAAGGGTTCCAATTTCTCCATTCTTACCAACATTTGTTATTTTGTTGTTTTTTGTAGTAGCCATCCTAATGGGTGTGAAATGGTATTTGTACTTTTGATTTGCATTTCACTAATAATCAGTGATGCTGAGCATCTTTTTGTGTGCCCATTGGCCACTTGTACATCTTCTTTAAGGAAATGTCTATTCAAGTCCTTTGTTCATTTTTGAATCAGTTTTTTTTGCAGTTATTGTTACTAAGTTTTAGAAGTTCTCTATATATTCTGGATACTAATCCCTTATCAGATAAATGATTTGCAAATATCTCCTCTTATTCTGTGGGTTTTTTACTCTGTGGATAATGTCTTCTAATATATAAAATAAAAAAATTTTAATGAAGTTCCATTTGTTTATTTTTTCTTTACTTTGGGTGTCATATCCTAGAAATTACTGTCAAATACAATGTCATGAAGCTTCTGGTTTACATTTTCTTCTAAGACTTTTCTTGTTTTAGGTCCTTGATCCATTTTTGAGATAGTTTTTGTACATGGTGTTAGGGAAGAGTTTAACTTCATTCTGTTGCATGTAGAGATCCAATTTTCCTAGCATCATTTCTTGAAAAGATTGTCCTTTTCCCATTGAATGGTCTTGGCACCTCTGTCAAAAACCATTTGACCATGTATGTGAGGAAGTATTTCTGGGATCTCTGTTCTACTCCATTGGTCTATATGTCTGTTTTTATGCCAATAGCACAATGTTTTGATTATTATTACTATAGCTTTATAGTAAGTTTTGAAATCAGAAAGTGTTAAGTCCTTCAGTTTTGTTTTTTTCAAGATTGTCTTGGCCATTCAAGGTCCCTGGTGATTCCATATGAATTTTAGGATGGGTTTTTCTATTAGTAAAAAAAATGTCACTAAGATTCTGATAGGGATTGCACTGAATCTGTAGATCACTTTGGGTAGTACTGACATTTTAACAATATTGTCTTCTGAGTTTCCTTTTATTTATGTCTTCTTCAACTTCTTTTCAGCAATGTTTTGTAGTTTTAATTGTACAAGTCTTTCACCTTCTTGGTTAACTCCTAAGTATTTTATTGTTCTGATGTTATTGTAAATGGAATTGCTTTTTAAATTTTCTTTCCAGATTGTTCATTGTTCATATATAGAAATGCAACTGATTTGTGTGTGTTGACTTTGTATCCTGCTACTTTTAGAATTTTCTATATATAAAATCATTCTACAGTAATATCAAGCAAAAATAATTTTACTTCTTCCTTTCCAATTTGGATGTCTTTTATTTCTTTGTCTTGCCTAACTACTCTCATGAGAACTTCCAGTAGTATGTTAAATAGAAGTGGTGAAAACTGGCATCCTTGACTTGTACCTGATCTTAGAGGAAAAGCTTTCAGTCTTTCACCACTGGGTATGACATTCACTGTGGGTTTTTCAAAATACATGGCTTTTATTATGTTGATATAGTTTCTTTCTATTCCTAATTTGTTGAATGTTTTTACCATAAAAGAGTGTTGAATTTTGTCAAATGTTTTTTCTGCATCAAGTGAGGTGATTGTGTTCTTTTCCCCTTCATTTTGTTAATGTGGTATATTACATTGATTGGTTTTTGTATGTTGAACCATCTTTGCATTCCAGGAACAAACCCAGCTTGGTAATGACTTATAATCCTTTTAATATGTGGCTGAATTCTTTTTGCTAGTATCTTGTTGAGGATATTTACATAAATGTTCATTAAGAAACACTGGTCTACAGTTTTCTTTATCTGGCTATGGTATGAGGCTTATGCTGGCCTCATAGAATGAGTTAGGAAATGTTCCCTCCTCTTCAATTTTTGGGAAAATTTGAGAAGGATTGTTATTAATTTTTTAAATGTTTACTAGAATTCACCAGTGAAACCATCAGGTTCAAGTCATAGTACTCTCTCATAATCATTTTATTTTTAGAATTGGTAGTAATTCTTTCATTTTATGATTTTAGTAATTTGAGTCTTTTTTTTCTTAGTCCATCTAGCTAAAAGTTTGTCAATTTTGTTGACCTTTTCAAAGAACCAACTTTTGACTTCACTAATTTTCTCTATTGGTTTATCAATCTCCATTGTGTTTATTTCTGCTCTAATCTTTATTATTTCCTTTCTTCCACTAGCTTTGGGTTTAGCTTTTCTTTTTTCTAGTTCCTGAAGTTATAAAGTTAGGTTGCCAATTTGAGATCTTTCTTGTTTTTTAATGTAAGTATTTATAGCTACAAATTTTTCCCTTAGTATTACTTTCATTGGATCATGTAAGTTTTTATATACTTTTTGTTTTCATTCATCTATAAGTATTTCCTAATTTCCCTTGTAATTTATTCTTTGATTCTTTGATTGTTTAAAAGTGTATTGCTTAATTCCCACAATTTTGTGAATTTTTGTTTTACTTTTGATATCTAACTTCTCCCTATTGTGGTCAGAGAAGATACCTTTTTATCACATCTATCTCTTAAAATCTATTAAGACTTAATTTGTGGCCTAACATGTAGTCTAGCCTGGAAAACATCTGTGCACTTAAAAAGAATGTGTATACTATTGTTGGCTAGAGTGTTCTATATATGTCTGTTAGATCTAGTTGGTTTATTGTGTTGTCTTCTATTTCCTTACCTTCTGTCTAGTTTGTTCTATCCATTATTGTGAGTAGGGTATTGAAGTACCAAACTATTATTGTAGAACTGTCTTTTTCTCCCTTTAATTCTGTCAGTTTTTGCCTCATATATTTTGATGGTTTGGCATTAGGTGTGTAAGTTTATAACTGTTATATTTTCTTGCTGTGTTTAGTCTTCTATTAATATATAATGCCGTCCTACACTGCTGGTGGGAATGTAAATTGGTTCAGCCATTGTGGAAAGCAATATGGAGGTTCCTCAAAAAACTAAAATCACAAATACTGTTTGATCCAGTAATTCCACTCCTAGGAATTTACCCAAAGAAAACAAGATCCCTGATTTGAAAAGACACGTGCAACCCTTTGTTTATGGCTGCACTATTTATGATAACCAAGATATGGAAGCAACCTAAGTGTCCGTCAGTAGATGAATGGATAAAGATGTGGTACATATTACTAAGCCATAAAAAGAAAAATCCTACCATTTGCAACAACATGGATGGATCTAGAGGGTACTATGCTCAGTGAAATAAGCCAGGTGGAGAAAGACAAATGCCAAATGACTTCACTCATTTGTGGAATATAAAAACAAAGCAAAACTGAAGGAACAAAATAGCAGCAGACTCACAGACACCAAGAAGGGCCTAGTGGCTACCAAAAGGGAGGGACTGGGAAGAGTGGGTGGTGAGGGAGGAGGGGATTAAAGGGCACTATAATTCACAATCACAATATAGGTGGGTCACAGGGAAGGCAGTAGAGCATGGAGAAAACAATTCATGACTCTATAACATCTTACTATGCTGATAGACTATGACTGCAATAAAGGGGGTGAGGACTTGATAATATGGTGAGTGTTGAAACTACTGTGTTATGTGAAACCATCATAAGATTGTATATCAATGATACTTAATAAAATGTATATATATAATGCCCTTGTCTCTTGTAACCTATTTTGATCTAAAATCTATTTATTCTGCTATTAGTATAGCTACCACTGATCTCTTTTAGTTACTATTTGTATGGAACATCTCTTTCTGTCCATTCACTTTAAACTTGTTTGTGTCTTTTGGATATCAAGTGAGTTTCTTATAGACAGCATATAGTTGGATCATGTGTTTTTATCTATTCTGCCAACCTCTTTTGATTGGAAAGTTTAATCCATTTCCATTTAATATAATTACTGATAAGAAGAGAATTTCTGTCATTTGGTTATTTGTCTTCTATATGCTTTTTTCCCTCATTTCGTGTTTTTTTAATGACTTCTTTTGGGATTAGATTTTTTTACGCGAAGAAGTTTAAATTTCTAATTTCCTCTTCTGCATATTCTAGACCTATTTTCTTTGTGGTTTTCATGGGTATTACATTTAATATTCTGAAGTTGTAACACTAATTTGAATTTACACCAGCTTAACTTCAATAGCATACAATCTTTAAAGCTCCATCTCCACCCCTTTTGGTTACTGATGTTACAAAATTACATCTTTATAAACTGTGAGCCCCAAAACATAAACTAATAATTCAATTCTTTTAAATGCAATAGTCTCTTAAAACCATATAGAAAATAAAATTGGGAGTACAAACCAAAGTTAAAGTAATACTAGCTTTAACACTAATATATTTTTTACTTTAAATGTATGTCTCTTAAATCATGTAGCAAAAAGTAGAGTTACAAACCATTCTTATAATAATACTGGCTTTCTAACTGCCCATATACCTTTCTTGAGATTTTAATTCTTCCCTATGACTGTGAGTTACTGTCTAGTATCCTTTCATTTCACCTTATAGGCCTGTCCTAAATATTTCTTTTAGGACAGGACAAGTGGTCATGAACTCCCTCAGCTTTTGTTTATCTGGGAATGTCTTAATTTCTCTCTCAGTTTTGAAGGGAAGTTTTGCGAGATATAAGATTCTTTACTTACAGTTTTCTGTTTCTTTTAGTACTTTGTATTTACTGGCCCATTGTCTTCTTGCCTCCAAAGTTTCTGATCAGAAATCAGATGTTATTGAGGATCCCTTGTGATGATTTACTTCTCTCTTGCTACTTTTAAGAGTCTTTGTCTTTTTTTTAATTGAAGTATCATTGATATACAATCTTACATTGGTTTCAAGTATACAACTCAGTGGTTCAAGTTATCCATATTATTAAATCCTCACCCCTACTAGTGCAGTTCCTGTCAACACAGGAAGATGTTATGGAATCATCGACTATATTCTCCATGCTGTATTACTATCCCTGTGACCAACTTATATTATGATTGAGAATTTTTGTGCCCCTTTATTCCCCTCCCCCTCCCCACCCAACCATCAGTCACTTCTCAGTGTCTATGAGTTTACTGCTCTTTTGTTCATTTTGTTTTGTTTTGTTTTTATATTCTACAAACAAGTGAAATCATACAGTATTTGTCTTTCTCCACCTGGTTTATTTCACTTTGCATAATACCCTTTAGGTCCATCCATGTTGTTGTAAATCACAGCATTTTTTTATGGATGAATAATATTCTATAGTGCATATGTACCACCTCTTCTTTATCCATTCACCTATTGATGGGCACTTAGGTTGCTTTCATAACTGGCTATTGTAAATAATTCTGTAATAAACATAAGGGTGCATTTATATTTTTGAATCGTGGATTTTCTTTTCTTTGGGTAGAATTTTCTAGAAGTGGAATTACTGGGTCGTATGGTATTTCTATTTTTAGTTTTTTGAGGAAACTCCATACTGCTTTCTACAGTGGCTGTATCAATCTACATTTCCACTCACAGTGTAGGAGGGTTCCCTTTTCTCCACATCCTTATCAACACTTGCTATTTCTTGTCTTTTGGACAGTGGCCATTCTAACTGGTATGAGGTGATATCCCACTGCGGTTTTGATTTGCATTTTCCTGATGATTAGCGGTGTGGAGCATCTTTTCATGTGCTTGTTGGCCATCTGTATTTCTTCTTTGAAGAAATGTCTGTCCAGGCCCTATGCCCATTTTTTAATTGGGTTATTTGCTCTTTCGGTATTGAGGTGTATGAGTTCTTTATATATTTTTTATGTTAACCCTTTATCAGATAAATCATTTATGAATATATTCTCCCATATTGTAAGTTGCCTTTTGTTCTGTTGATGGTGTCCTTTGCTGTATATTAAGATTGTTAGTTTAATGTAGTCCCACTTCTTTTTATTTTCTTTCCCTTGCCCTAGGAGATATGACCAGGAAAAAATTGCTCATGCTTATGTTCAAGAGCTCTGTTATCTTTTGAACGTTTGTTTATAATGGGTCTTGGTGTGGGGCTCTTTGAGTTCTTGGAGTTACTTGGAGTTTGCTGAGCTTGTTGAATATTTATAGATACATCTTTTTATTTTATTTTATTTTTGTGTGTGTGATTTTTTTAATTAAGGTATTATTAATATACACTCTTATGAAAGTTTCACATGAAAAAGCAATTTGGTTACTACATATACCCATATTATCAAGTCCCCACCCATACCCCAATGCAGTTATTGTCCTTGGGTGTAGTAAGATGCCACAGATTCACTGTTTGCCTTCTCTGTGCTACACTGTTTTCCCTTTGATCCCCCACACCATGTGTACTGAACAAAATACCCCTCAATCCCCTTCTCCCACCCTCCCCATATAGACATATCTTTTATCAAATTTGGGAAGTGTTCAGTCATTATTTCCTCAAATATTCTCTCTGTCCATTCTCTTTCTCTCTCTTCTTCTGGGACTTCCACTGTATATATGTTGCTCCACTTGATGGTATCCTACAGGTTCTTTAAGCTCTCTTTGCTTTTCTTCAGTCTTTTTACTTTTTGTTCCTTACACTTGATAATTTCCATTTTTCCATCTTCTAGCTCATTGATTCTTTCTTCTGCCTGTTCAAGCCTATCTTTGAATCCCTCTAGTGAATTTTTCACTTCAGTTATATTTTTCAGCTCCAGAATTTTTTTTGGTTTCTTCTAAGGTTTTCTATTTCCTTACTGATGTTTCCATTTTGTTCACATATTGTTTTCTTTCCTTTCTCCATGTCTTCCTTCCTTTGAGCATCTTTAAGACAGCTGTTTTAAAGCCTTTGTCTAGTAGATCTGCCATCAGGTCTCTTTGAGGGACAGTTTCTGTTGATTTATTATTTTCTTTGAATGGCTCATTTTTGTATGCCTTGTGATTTTCTGTTAAACACTGGACAGCTGAATCTAACAAAGTGGTAACTCTGGATATCAGAATCTCCGCCTTCCTCAGAGTTTGCTGATTTTCATTATTGTTTTTGTGTTTTTGATTGTTGTGGGAGGGGGTCTCTGTGCCAAGGATCAGCCTGAGGTGTAAATTTTATGCCTTCTCAGGTCTTTTCTGAGCCTTTCCCTGGGCATATGCAGTCACTTTCTAGTTTTCCCATATACACAGTTGTTTTTGAATGTTCTACTCTTTAATGCTGGCTCCTGAAAGGGGAAAAAGTGAAAAATGAATGGGAGAAAAAGGGTACAGACCCTTTAAATCCCCTCCAGTCACTTAAGCCAGAGGGGGAGAGGTTTGCAACAATGAGGGGAGGTGTAACAGAATTGGCTACCTGTCTCTGTCTACACCTCTATGATCAGAAGCAACAATCAACAACTGTAGCAAAAATCCAGTATTTCCAGGACAGGGTCCTTTTTCCCCTTCTGGCTCCCACAAGCTGTGTGCAAATTGCTCCAAAACACATGCACAGCTATCTGGCATGTGCCTGGGGGTTGGGGCTGGACAGCTGCTACTGTGCTGAGCTGAAACTGATTGAAATTAACCACAACTTACCCTCCAATCCTTCCACCTTAAGTTCTAAGCCTTCAACAGACTGAAGAGTTCACAAATAGTTTCATGGATAGATTTTTGCCAATGAAATTGTCATCTAGGTGGGGAGATAGATTCTTGGTACTTCCTACTCTGCCACCTTCCCAGAATCCTCCTGTCTCTCTTTTTAATGTTCTCTTGTGAATTTTTCAGTAAGGCCATCAACTAAGTAAATTCTGTGTCCAGTGACTTTAAAACTACAAATCTGTATGGCTTATCGGGCGTCCTTGGTCCTGAAAAGACTGTTGTCAATTAATGCCTTACATACTGGATTGGGGAAGTGCGCAGTGGGACACAGAAAGGGAAGAGGCAATAGGTTTGAGGAAGACCCTACTGGTTTAAACCCAACCTCCATTCCCAATCCTTCTCCCTTGCTTGCCTCACCACTATAAAGGCTGAAAAGCCAGGTACTCACTTTCCCAGTCCTCTGTGCAGCTAAGATTAAACTTGTCACACAGTTTAAGTCAATGAGACACAAAAATCCACTGGGGTTGGGGGTAGTAGACCACGCTTCTGGGAAAGCTTTTGTTCCCTTATAGAAGGAAAAATCAGAAAAGTTCCTGCTATTACTCTTTTTCTTCATCCTCTGACAGTGAGGCAACAAACTTGAGACTAAAAGGTAAAAGATACGGCAGAGTAGAGAGGCAGAAGAACCTAGGTCCTCAATAACCTTGCTTAGCTGCTCAAACAGTACTAATTCTAGACTTATGTTACAAGTGTTCACAGTTTAAGCTACTGTTAGGTACTTGCAGCTAAAACCATTCCTAACCAATAAAATACATCATGAGTTTCAGGATATACAGATTCTTCCTCATGTAGGAAGGAATATGCAAGGAAATATCTCATTCTATGTCTTCAGGAGTATTTATGAGTTGTACTCTAATGCAGAATTCCATTTTCACTATCACATAGTATACCATATAAATTACTCATTACATACTGCCCCAGGGTTCTTAAAACAATGGTTACACACTGTTTAGGCTTTTGGGAAAGACACAATGGTAAGAGAGAGGCCCCTTATGATGCTGTCCTCAAAACCAAGGCAGTTAAAAAAAATCACCCTTCACTAAGATATGGAGTTTTAGGTTGAGCTACATCTTTTCTCATTCCTGGCTGCGCCTTTCCCTTAATACCCAGTGGCTGCTCTTTATTAAAACTCTAGGGTACTCTTTGGAACTGTGCTTAAGAATTAACAATAGATCCATTATCTTTCTTTAGATGGTGGCCACTTATTTGGATGGATTAAATGCTCAACAAACTTTAAAGGACCAGTGCCTAAAAGCAGAGAAATCCCAGCAGCAATTCAGCAGGGCTTAGTCCTGTGTTAGTTACATGGCTAATTGCTTTCACCACAGCTCTTGCTTAATGGTAGACCTTTTAGTATTCGACTTTCCAGATGTCACTTAGTTGGAATACCATTAAAGTTTCCAAAGGGAAAACTTCAGTTCTTAAACAAAGCAAGGGAAGCTTCTTTTTGAGTCAAAATGATTATCACACAGTCCTATGAACTTCTTGTTGATATTATACATTTATATTTTTCAATCTCATCCCCCTACCCAAATCCTTGTTAGAATATTATAAGGTATATAGCCATTAAAAATACGTTGAAAATTTTTATGTTCTACTTTACTACAGAGTAAGTGGGCCATCCCTGGATCTGATATACGAGTGGGAAAGACAAAGATGCTGTATGAACAGTGTGGACCTTAACCATTAAAGTTAGGAAAATCTACTACACTGTGTTTCTCTCTTGGGCTTCTGGCAATTTCATTATGGAAAAGGAATACTCGAAGCACTTCTCGATAATACAGGAGAATGCTTACAATGAGCTGAACAAAGCATATATAAATCATAATAAAGAACCTACAATGACTAAAAACCTGCCCTTTAAGAGCTTACACAATTTAGTACTGTAACATTAAGTCAAAAGAAAAACTGAAGCTGTAGAGAAGTGGGGGAGAGGAGGAAGGGGAGAAGGAGAGAGAGAGAAAGAAAGGGAACGTGAATGACATAGAGAAAGCCAGATAGATACAAATATCTTAGTCTCCAAAATTCTAAAACTGAGTGCTTAGATGATTGGAGGTGTAAGCTTACAAGGAGATTACCCTCACTCACCCAAAAATAATTCCAAAATGTAGCAATACATTTTTGTTTTAAACAAGCTATCAAAGCTTAAGTTAACCCAGAGCCTTATCAACTACAGAAGTTTCAGGCTGTAGGCAAAGAAATAGGGAAAGACAAAGACTCAAATGGTTTAGCAGGTCTCTTGCTAAACCAGAGAAGCTTGTAGGATGTACTTACTGATTCTGCTTTGCCACTTGTTAATGCAGAAAAAAATTCTTACCCTAACCTGCTGACACAGTCAGCTGGTTTTTTCGTGTCTGTATTTTTGTGTCTAAGTTGGAAAGCTTTTAAATAAAACGAAGCAAATGGGAAACTCCTTATATTCTGGATGTTAGCTTTTCAGTCATAAGAAGTATTTTTTAGAATGTTTTGGCCACTGAATAGAGGTCTACAGTAAAAGAACACAGGCAGGTAGGAAGGGGAAAAGAAGGGAATCTATCCTGCCTAACAGGAACACTTATTTACATGTTTCTTGACTGTCATAGTGATCCAATAGAGGAGCAACATCAGGCGCTGGGAAAACTGCCCTGCAAACACCTCCAGCCTCATCTCCTGCTGTTCTCTGTCACAATTTATACTGGGTCAACATCAAGCTATCTGCAGTTTCTCTGAACCATGCTGTTTCACTCTTTTCTGTCTACTGTTCTCTTACGTGTGTAATATTCTTTTCCATCTTCTATGTTTGACAAATTCCTTTTTCTTTTTGGTGAAAATAAAGGTCTCTTTATTCAGGAAGCTGGCTACCCAGGAAGACGGTGGACCAGCATCTTAAGACAATCTCCAAAGTGCCGTTCACAGTGAGGGTGTTTTTTTTTTAATTTTTAATTTTGCTATCATTAATGTACAGTTGCATGAACAACATTTTGGTTACTAGATTCTCCCTATTATCAAGTCCCCACCACATACCCCTTTACAGTTATTGTCCAACAGCATAATAAGATGCTATAGATTCACTACTTGTCTTCTGTGTTATACTGCCTTCCCCGTGTCCCTCCACTTCATTATACATGCTAATTGTAATGACCCTTTTTCCCCCTTATCCCTCCCTTCCCACCCACCCTCCCCAATCCCTTTCCCTTTGGTAACTGTCAGTCCATTCTTGGGTTCTGTGAGTCTGCTGCTGTTTTATTCCTTGAGCTTTTTCTTTGTTCTTATACTCAACAGATGAGTGAACTCATTTGGTACTTGTCAATACCCTCTAGCTCCATCCATGTTGTTGCGAACGGTAGGATTTGTTTTCTTCTTATGGCTGAATAATATTCTATTGTGTATATGTACCACATCTTCTTTATCCATTCATCTACTGATGGACACTTAGGTTGTTTCCATTTCTTGGCTATTGTAAATAGTGCTGCGATAAACACAGTGAGGGTGTTTTAAAGGGGGAACTTAATGGAATCAATATGTGTGGGCTTCTAAACTGCCTCAGGAATGGAATGTCTTTATCTGTAGTTTCCAGGGGGATTCAGGTGACATTCCTGAAACTCAGAAAGGTCTGGTTAGAGGAAAACACAGAGGAAGAGGTTTAACTTCTTAGTTTGTTTCAAAATGGAGAGAGTGAGGTTTTGTTAGAGCTTCTAACAGTGGTTGTAGCAAAGACAAGGTCTTTGGAACAATGTTATAGCATTACTCCCCATTCCCTAATTCTGTAAAATGCTGTTAACCTTAAAAATAAAAGTTATCTTACCAGCAAAAACAGGTTTCTTTGGGAACAGAAGAGAACTGCAATCCAGGACAGGCAACAGTGGAACCATGGGCATGTCCCCTGGCAAATTTCTATTTATCTTTCAGAACCAGTTAAAACATCATTTCTTTCGTAAAACCTTCCCTGATGTCTACCAGACCTCTCCATATTTGCAAATACTTGTATCATTACATTTACTATTACAGTGTAATTACATTTTTATGTGTCTGAATCCCCTATGAGGCAGTGAATACTTTGATGTCTTGTACATATTTCTGTCACTAGTATCTAGCATGGTGTCTAGCACATTGCAGATATTCAAAATTTTTTTATTAAATTGAACCCACAAAGGCTAATGAGGGTCTAACTGAACTGAGAAAATTACTCATGGGCTAGTTTCTGGACACCTGTCCTCAGGCTTACTCAATAATATTGGAGATACCTAGCAAAATACACAAGGGAAAATGCCTAAATTTTATTCTTACAATGGATTCTCTGTGTGCACTAAGTCTCTCACTAAAGACATTTGTGAAAACCCATATTCAATTTTTGAGTGTGGTCTAAAATGATAAATTGTTCCAATTATATAGGACCTCCCACCCTATTATATCATAAAGTAGACAAACCAGGAGGTGCTAATGGGATCCTATTAACCTTCATATCATGTTATATCAGCCCCATCTGTTAGGGGAAAGAGGAGAAAGGATAAATATAAAGCCCATAAGCATACTGATAGGTGTCAGGGAGGAACTAAGACTGGTACTCCTAGACTTCACTTCTTGGTAACAACTCACTACAGCAAATTACAGATTTAAATCATAGTGTGGTAGGCTGATAATGGCTCCTATATTAGTTTGCTAGCGCTGCCTTGACACAGTACCACAAACAATAGAAATTCATTGCCTCACAATTCTGGAGTCCTGAAATCTGAAATCAGGGTCTCAGTAGGGCTGGTTCTTTCTAAAGGACATAAGGGAGAGTCTGTCCCATGCTTATCTCCTACTTGCTGGTGGTTTGTCGGCAATCTTTGGTGTTATTTGGCTTGTGGCAGCAAAATACCGATCTTTACCTGGTGTTCTCCCTGAGTGCACATCTGTGTCCAGTTTCCTCTTTCTATAAGGACACCAGTCATATTGGATTAGGGGCCCAAGCTACTCCGGTATGACCTCATACTAACTAATTATATCAACCATGATCCTATTTACAAATAAAGTCACATTCTGAAGTACTTGGGGCTAGGACTTCAACAAGTAAATTGTGGGGGCCACATTTCAACCTATAACACTCCCAAAGATCTGTCCATGTTCTAATTCCTAGAACCCATGAATGTTGCCTTATATGATGATTAAATTAAGGATTCTGAGATGAAGATGTTATCCTAGATTATCCAGTTGGGCCCTAATGCCACATGAGTATCCTTATGAGAAAGAGGCAAAAGGAGACACACACAAAGAGGAAGTAGTGATGTGAAGACAGAAACAGCATTGGAGTGATGTGGCCATAAGCCAAAAAATGCTGGCAGCTACCAAAAGATGGAAAAGGCAAGGAAAGGATTTTCCTGAGAGCCCAGAGGGAGTGTGGTGCTGCCCATACCTTGATTTTGGACTTTTGATCACCTGAACTGTAACCATAACAAATATGGTAGATATTAATCCAACTATATCAATAATCACTTTAAATATCTAAATACACAAATTAAAAGACAGATCATCAGAGTGGATAAAAAAAAGACCCAACTATATGTTGTCTACAAAAAACTCACATTAAATATAAAGACACATACAGAACAAAAGTAAAGGGATGGAGTAAGATATACCATGGTAACATCAAAAGAAAAGGGGAATAGCTATATTAACTTCAGACAGAGCAGACTTCAGAGCAGGAAAGTTAATAGGGATAAAGAGAAGCATTACATAATGATAAAAGGGTCAATACTCCAAGACAAAACAATCCTTAATGTATATGCCTCTAACAACAGAGTGTGAAAATATGTGAGGCCAAAACTGACAGAATTGCAAAGAGAAATAGATGAATCCACTACTATAGCCAGAGACTTTAACACTCCTCTATCAGAAATGGACAGATTCAGCATGCAGAAAATCAATAAGGACACAGATGAACTCCACAGCAACATTAATCAACTGGATATAACTGACATCTATAGAACACTTCATCCAGGAAGAGATTATACATTCTTCTCAAGTTCACATGGAAGGAATACTCACCAATTAGACCACATTCGGAGCCATCTAACATACCTTAACAAATTTAAGAGAATAGAAATCATACAATGTCTGCTCCTAGGCCACAGTGGAATTAAACTGGAAATCAATAGCAGAAAGATAGCTGGAAAATCCTGAAATATTTGGGAATTAAATAACACGTTAAAAAATATACATGCGTCAAAGAAGAAACAAACCTCAAGACAAAGTTTAAAATATCTTGAACTTAGAGAAAACAAAGCTAAACTTATTAAAATTTGTGGAATGCTTCAAAGCAGGGCTTAGAAGTACATTTGTAACATGAATGAATGTATTAGAAAACAAGAATGACCTAAAGTCGATAATCTAAGCTTCCACCTCAGGAAACTAAAAAAGTAAGGGCAAATTAAATCCAAAGTAAACAGAAGAAAATAAATAAAAACTGGATAAGTCAATGAAATTAAAAACAGGAAATCAATAAAGAAAATCAATAAAACCCAAACTGGTTCCTTGAAAAGATCAATAAAACACCACCTAAGCTAACCAGGAAAAAAAGAGAGAAGACAAATTACTAACATCATAAATGAAAGAGGGGACATCATTACAGATTCCAGAGACATTAAAAGGATAATAAAGAAATATTTTGAACAACTCTGTGCCCACAAACTTGATAACTACATGAAATGGACCAATTCCTTAAAAGACACAATCTGCAAAACTCAGGAAGAAGAAATGGACAAACTCAATAGGCCCACTGCATTAAACTGAATTAATCATTAAGAACCTTCTAAAACAGAAAGTGCCAGGACATTAAAGATGGTGGCATGAGAGGTGAGACAGAGAACTCCTCCCAAAAGCACATATAATATGAAAATATAGTTAATACAACTAACCCTAAAAGAGCAACAGGAAAGACGGCTGCGCCAGACTGCATACACCTGGAGAACAGAGCAGACCTCACCAAACAGGGTAACGTACCAAAGCCGTGATCTGGCAGAACCCAAGCCCTTCCCCAACCCCAGCTCACTGGCGGGAGGAGAGAAACGAAGCAGGAATGGGGTGAAAGCCTAGGACTGCTGAACACCAAGCCCTGGAGATTGCATGGTGCTCTGGAGATTAGTGGGGTTGGAAAGCAAAGGCAGGCGGAATACTTGGAGAGACTGAGATTTCAGCCATTTGTGGAGGACAGGGATCCATATCCAGCTGCTCTGGGACAAAGGGAAGGCAGGTGGTCTGAGAGGCTTCCTAGCAGCAAGAGGGCTGCTGAAGGGGCGGGGATTGCATGGAGCTTGCTGCTTGAGAGAAGGGATAGATGGACAAGGTTGTCTGGGCACGCTCTGCCCAGCAGGTTGGGAACTTTTAGGAGCTTCAGGTGCTCCATTCCCCTGGCTGGCTACTGGGCTCTGAGGCACCCCCCACTGTGATACGAAGCCTGCTGCGCCTTCCTCCTGGTCTGTGGGCACCAGCTCGCAAACTGGCAGTCCCTGCCCTAGTGTCAGGCCAGCCAGAAGGAGGCCTGGCCTATGGCAGCTACAGAAGCAAAGCACAGAGGCTGACACCTGTGTGCTCGGCTCACTGGTTCTGACAGTGGAGACAGGCACTGCAGCTGAGAAGCAGGAAACAGCTCTTTCCTCCCCCCAGGCACCAGCGCCACTCAACTGTGACCCCCAAGACCACTCCAGGGCTGAGCAGCTCCAGAGATTAGAGCACCTGGGCACTAGAGGGCGCCACATACAAATACGAAACATCAAAGGAACTTGGTTCAGACCAAAATCTCACAAACACCAGAAAAAGGAAAAAGTGAAACTGAACGCACCAATCTTCCTGAAAGAGTTCAAAATAAAGATGATAAACATACTCATGGAGGTACATGAAAATATTCAAGAACTCAGGGATGAATTTAGGATGGGGATTCAATCATTGAGAAATTCCACATCTGAAATGAAACATACAATGGAGGGATTTAAAAGTAGATTAGATGTAGTAGAAGAGATGGTAAATGGAATAGAAATTATAGAAACGGAATACAAAGAAGCTGAGTCACAGAGAGAAAAAAGGATCTCTACGAATGAAATAATATTGAGAGAACTGTGTGACCAATCCAAATGAAACAATATTCACGTTATAGGGGTACCAGAAGAAGAAGAAGAGAGAAAAAGGGATAGAAAGTGCCTTTGAGGAGGTAACTGCTGAAAACTTCCCCAATCTGGGGGAGGAGACAGTCTCTCAGGCCATGGAGGTGCACAGATCTCCCAACACAAGGGACCCAAGGAAGACAATACCAAGACATATAATAATTAAAATGGCAAAGATCAAGGGTAAAGACAGACTTAAAAGCAGCTAGAGAGAAAAAAGATCACATACAATGGAAAACCCATCAGGCTATCATCAGACTTCGCAACAGAAACCTTACAGGCCAGAAGGGAGTGGCATGATATATTTAATCCAATGAAACAGAAGGGCCTTGAACCAAGAATACTCTACCTGGCATGTTTATCATTTAAATTTGAAGGAGGGATTAAACAATTTACAGATAAGCAAAAACTGAGAGAATTTACCTCCCACAAACCACCTCTACAGTGTATTTTGGAGGGACTTCTAGAGATGGAAGTGTTCCTAAGGCTAAAAAGCTGTCACTAGGGGAAATAAAACCACAGTAAAGAAAGTAGAACAATTAATTACTAAGCAGATGCAAAATCAAATCAACTACCCCAAAGGCAATCAAGGGATAGACAAAGTGTACAGAATACGATACTTAATACATAAAGAATGGAGGAGAAAGAAAAAGGAGGAAAAAAAACCCTTTAGGTTGTGTTTGTAATAGCATACTAGGTGAGTTAAATTAGACTGTTAGATAGCAAGAGAATCACCTTGAGCCTTTGGTAACCACGAATCTAAAGCCTGAAATGGCAGTAAGTACATACCTATCAATAATCACCCCAAATGTAAATGGTCTGAATGCACAAATCAAAAGACATAGAGTCACTGAATGGATAAGAAAACAAGACCTATCTATATGCTGCCTACAAGAGACTCACTTCAAACCCAAAGACATACACAGACTGAAAGTAAATGGATGGAAAAAGTTATTTTGTGCAACTAATAGGGAGAAAAAAGCAGGAGTTGCAGTACTTGTATCACACAAAATAGACTTCAAAACAAAGAAAGTAACAAGAGACAAAGAAGGACTTCTGGGAGGATGGCGGCATGAGCAGGGCGGCGGAAATCTCCCAAAACCAAATATATTTATGAAAATACAACAAATACAACTACTCCTAAAAGAGAGACCAGAAGATACAAGATGGCACACAGCCTGCAGCTACACCTGAGAGGACTTGGCACCCCATGAAGCGCGTAAGATACGGAGCCGTGTCCTGGCGGGACCTGAGCACTCCCCCACCCCAGCGTACCGGCGGGAGGAGAGGATTCAGAGCCGAGATGGAGTGGAAGCACAGGCCCGCCAAATAACCAGTCCTGGTGATCTGAGCCAGGAGTACTGACACACATTGTGCGGTGTATCGGAGATTGGCGAGCAGAGGTGCAGGATCCAAGGCGGCAGGTTCACTCAGCCGGTTTCCCGGGACAAAAGAAAAGTGTGCGCTTTCTTAGGGGTCTTAAAAAGACAGGGGACCAACGGAGGAGCTGGATCGTCCCAGCACACTCAGCCAAGCAGGCTGGGAGTCCTGGGGAATTTCGGTCCCCTTGGACTGCAGCTGGGAAAAGCAGTCGCACCGAGAATTCCCACAGAAATCAGCAGCCTCCCATTTGTTCCCTCCCCAGCCAGAGCCACAAAGGGCCTGGCGGAGCGTTGTGGCTGCGGAATAGTGGAGCAGCAGCGCCACCTACAGGATCCTCACAGAAACTACACCCAGCAGGCATTTTTTTTTCCCTCTATTTTTCCTTTCTTCTTTTTTCTTTTTCCGACCACTTCTATCACCATGAAAAGACAGAGAAATATGGTACAAACAAAGCTTACCCAGATCAGACAACCCCAGAGAGGGACCCTGATGGGATGGACATGCACAATCTTCCTGTAAAAGAATTCAGAACAAAAGTCATAACCATACTGATGGATCTACAGAGAAATATGCAAGAGCTAATGGAGGAAGTGAGGGAAGTGACGAAAGACAATGCAGAGATGAGACAAGCGATTGACGGGCTTAGCAGCAGACTGGACCAGATGCAAGACTGTTAATGGAATAGAAATCAGAGAACAGGAACACAGAGAAGCTGAGGCAGAGAGAGATAAAAGGATCTCTACAAATGAAAGAATTTTAAGAGAACTGTGTGGCCAATCCAAACAGAACAATATTCACATTATAGGAGTACCAGAGAAAGAAGAGAGAGAAAAAGGGATAGAAAGTGTCTTTGAAGAAATAATTGCTGAAAACTTCCCCAAACTGGGGAAGGAAATAGTCTCTCAAACCATGGAAGCCTACAGATCTCCCAACACAAGGGACCCAAGGAAGACAACACCAAGACACATAATAATTAAAATGGCAAAGATCAAAGATAAGGACAGAGTTCAAAGGCAGCTAGAGAGAGAAAAAATATCACCTACAAAGGAAAATTCACCAGACTATCATCAGACTTCTCAACAGAAACCTTACAGGCCAGAAGAGAATGGCATGATATATTTAATGTAATGAAACAGAAGGTCCTAGAACCAAGAATATTGTATCCAGCACGATTCTCATTTAAATTTGAGGGAGGGATTAAACAATTTCCAGACAAGCGAAAGCTGAGGGAATTTGCCTCCCATAAACCACCTCTTCAGGATATCTTAAAGGGACTGCTCTAGATGGGAGCACTCCTAAGGGTAAAAAGATGTCACCAGAGAAAATAAAATCATAGCAAAGAAAGCAGACCATCCAAATACTAACTAAAGGCAAAGAATAAAACACCGAGTATATAAAGAAGGGAGAGAAAGAATAAGAAGGGAGAGAAATAAAGAAACATCAGACTGTGTTTATAATAACTTAACAAGAAAGTTAAGTTAGACTGTTAGATAGCAGAGAAGCTACCCTTGAACCTTTGGTAACCACGAATCTAAAGGCAGCAATGGCAATAAGTACACATCTATCGATAATCACCCTAAATTTAAATGGTACTGAATGCACCAATCAAAAGACACAGAGTTACTGAATGGATAAAAAAGCCAGACCCATCTATATGCTGCTTACAAGAGACTCACCTCAAACCCAAAGATATACACAGACTAAAAGTGAAGAGATGGAAAAAGATATTTCATGCAAACAACAAAGAGAAAAAAGCAGGTGTTGCACTACTTGTATCAGACAAAATAGACTTCAAAATAAAGAAAGTAGCAAGAGATAAAGAAGGACATTACATAATGATAAAGGGGTCAGTCCAACAAGAAGATATAACCATTATAAATATATATGCACTCAACACAGGAGCACCGACATATGTGAAACAAATACTAACAGAATTAAAGGAGGAAATAGACAGCAATGCATTCATCTTAGGAGACTTCAACACACCACTCACTCCATAGGACAGATCAACCAAACAGAAAATAAGTAAAGACACAGAGGCACTGAACAACACACCAGAACAGGTGGACCTAAAAGACATCTACAGAACTGTACACCCAAAAGCAACAGGATACACATTCTTCTCAAGTGCACATGGAACATTTTCCAGAATAGACCACATACTAGGCCACTAAGAGAACCTCAGTAAGCCAAAAAAGACAAGTATCAAATGATTTCACTCATATGTGGAGTTTAAGAACAAAGAAAAAAACTGAAGGAACAAAACAGCAGCAGCCTCACAGAACCCAAGAACTGACTAATAGTTACCAATGGGAAAGGAACTGGGAAAGATGGGGGGGAAGAGAGGGATAAGAGGGAAAAAGGGGCATTATGATAAGCAGATGTAACGTTGGGGGGGCATGGGGAGGGCTGTACAACTCAGAGAAGACAAGTAGTGATTCTATAGCATCTCACTACACTGATGGACAGTGACTGTAATGGGGTTGGTGGGGAGGACCTGATGAAGGGGGTCGTTTAATAACCATAATACTGCACATGTAATAGTAGATTAATGACACCAAAATAAATTATTAAAAAAAAAAACCTCAGTAAATTCAAAATATTGAAATTCGACCAACCAATTTCTCAGATCACAAAGGTATAAAACTAGAGATAAATTTTAGGAAGAAAACAAAAAGGCTCACAAATACACGGAGACTTAACAACATTCTCCTAATTAATCAATGGGTTAACAACCAAATCAAAACAGAAATCAAAGAATATATGGAGACTAATGACAACAACAACACAAAGCCACAACTTCTGTGGGACGCAGCAAAGGCAGTTCTAAGAGGAAAGTATATTGCAATCCAGGCCTACTTAAAGAAGGAAGAACATTCCCAAATGAATAGTCTAAAGACACAATTACTGAAATTGGAAAAAGGAGAACAAATGAGGCCCAAAGTCACCAGAAGGAGGGACATAATAAAGATCAGAGAAGAAATAAATAAAATTGAGAAGAATAAAACAATAGAAAAAATCAATGAAACCAAAAGCCGGTTCTTTGAAAAAATAAACAAAATAGATAAACACCTAGCCAGACTCTATAAGAGAAAAAAAGAATCTACACATATAAACAGAATCAGAAATGAGAAAGGAAAAATAACGAACGGATCACACAGAAATACAAAGAATTATAAGAGAATATTATGAGAATCTATATGCTAACAAGCTGGAAAACCTAGAAGAAATGGACAACTATTTAGAAAAATACAACTTTCCAAGACTGAACAAACAAAAAACAGAAAAACTAAACACACCAATCACCAGCAACAAAATTGAATTGGTAATCAAAAAACTACCCAAGAACAAAACCCCCGGACCAGATGGATTCACCTCTGAATTCTACCAGACATATAGAGAAGAAATAACACCGATTCTCCTTAAAGTTATCCAAAAAAGAGAAGAGGAAGGAATACTTCCAAACTCATTCTATGAAGCCAGCATCACTCTAATACGAAAACCGGGCAAAGACCTCACCAAGAAAGAAAATTACAGACCAATATCCCTGATGAACGTAGATGCAAAAATACTCAACAAAATATTAGCAAATCGAATTCAAAAATACATCAAGAGGATCATACACCATGATCAAGTGGGATTCATCCCAGGGATGCAAGGATGGTACAACATTCGAAAATCCATCAACATCATCCACCACATCAACAAAAAGAAGAACAAAAACCACATGATCATCTCCATAGATGCTGAAAAAGCATTTGACAAAATTCAGCAACCATTCCTGATTGAAACTCTCAACAAAATGGGTATAGAGGGCAAGTACCTCAACATCATTTTAGGCTATATATGACAAACCCACAGCTAACATCATACTTAATGGCGAGACGCTGAAAGCTTTTCATCTAAGATCGGGAACAAGACAAGGATGCCCACTCTCTCCACTGTTATTCAACATAGTACTGGAGGTCCTAGCCACAGCAATCAGACAAAACAAAGACATACAAGGCATCCAGATTGGTAAAGAAGAAGTCAAATTGTCACTATTTGCAGATGACATGATACTGTACATAAAAAACCCTAAAGATTCCATTCCAAAACTACTAGAACTAATATCTGAATTCAGCAAAGTTGCAGGATACAAAATTAACACACAGAAATCTGTTGCTTTCCTATACACTAATGATGAACTAACAGAAAGAGAAATCAGAAAAACAATTCCATTCACAATTGCATCAAAAAGAATAAAATACCTAGGAATAAACCTAACGAAGGAAGGGAAAGACCTGTACTCTGAAAACTACAAGACACTCCTAAGAGAAATTAAAGAGAACACTAACAAATGGAAATGCATCCCATGCTCTTGGCTAGGAAGAATAAATATTGTCAAAATGGCTATACTACCTAAAGCAATCTACAGATTCAATGCAATCCCTATCAAACTACCAACAGCTTTCTTCAATGAACTGGAACAAATAATTCTAAAATTCATATGGAACCACAAAAGACCCCGAATAGCCAAAGCAATCCTGAGAAGGAGGAATAAAACAGGGGGAATTACACTCCCTGACTTCAAGCTCTACTACAAAGCCACAGTAATCAAGACAATTTGGTATTGGCACAAAAACAGACCCACAGACCAGTGGAACAGAATAGAAAATCCAAACATTAACCCAAACATATACAGTTAATTAATATTTGATAAAAGTGCCTTGGATATACAATGGGGACATGACAGCCTCTTCAGCAGCTGGTGTTGGCAAAACTGGACAGCTACATGTAAGAGAATGAAACTAGACTACAGTCTAGCCCCATACACAAAGGTAAACTCAAGGTGGATCAAAGACTTGAATGTAAGTCATGAAACCATAAAACTCTTAGAAAAAAACATAGGCAAAAATCTCTTGGACATAAACATGAGCAACTTCTTCATGAAAATATCTCCCCAGGCAAGGGAAACAAAAGCAAAAATGAACAAGTGGGACTATATCAAGCTGAAAAGCTTCTGTACAGCAAAGGACACCATCAGTAGAACAAAAAGACATCCTACAGTATGGGAGAATATATTCATAAAAAACGTATCTGATAAAGGGTTGACATCCAAAATATATAAAGAACTCATGCACCTTAACAAACAGAAAGCAAATAATCCAATTAAGAAATGGGCAGAGGACATGAATAGACACTTCTCAAAAGAAGAAATTCAGATGGCCAACAGGCACATGAAAAGATGCTCCACATCGCTAATCATCAGAGAAATGCAGATTAAAACCACAATGAGATATCACCTCACACCACCAACATCCAAAACATAAACAACAACAAATGTTGGCGAGGATGTGGAGAAAAGGGAACCCTCCTACACTGCTGGTGGGAATGCAAATTAGTTCAACCATTGTGGAAAGCAGTATGGAGGTTCCTCAAAAAACTCAAAATAGAAATACCATTTGACCCAGGAATTCCACTCCTAGGAATTTACCCTAAGTCTGCAGCAGCCCAGTTTGAAAAGACAGATGCACCCCTATGTTTATTGCAGCACTATTTACAATAGCCAAGAAATGGAAGCAACCTAAGTGTCCATCAGTAGATGAATGGATAAAGAAGATGTGGTACATATACACAATGGAATATTATTCAGCCATAAGAAGAAAACAAATCCTACCATTTGCAACAACATGGATGGAGCTAGAGGGTATTATGCTCAGTGAAATAAGCCAAGCCAAAAAGACAAGTATCAAATGATTTCACTCATATGTGGAGTATAAGAACAAAGAAAAAAACTGAAGGAACAAAACAGCAGCAGACTCACAGAACCCAAGAACGGACTAATAGTTACCAAAGGGAAAGGGACTGGGGAAAATGGGCGGGAAGGGAGTGATAAGAGGGAAAAAGGGGCATTACGATTAGCAGATGTAATGTTGGGGGGCACGGGGAGGGCAATACAACTCAGAGAAGACAAGTAGTGATTCTATAGCATCTCACTACGCTGATGGACAGTGACTATAATGGGGTTGGTGGGGGGGATCTGATGAAGGGGGTAGTTTAATAATCGTAATATTGCACACGTAATTGTAAATTAATGATAATAAAATAAATTACATTAAAAAAATAGTAAATAAATAAATAAGAATACATCAAGAGGATCATACACCATGATCAAGTGGGATTCATCCCAGGGATGCAAGGATGGTATAAAATTCGAAAATCCATCAACAACATCCACCACATCAACAAAAAGAAGAACAAAAACCACATGATCATCTCCATAGATGCTGAAAAAGCATTTGACAAAATTCAGCATCCATTCATGATTAAAACTCTCAACAAAATGGGTATCGACGACAAGTACCTCAACATCATAAAGGCTACTATATATGACAAACCCACAGCTAACATCATACTTCACAGCGAGAAGCTGAAAGCTTTTCATCTAAGATCGGGAACAAGACAGGGATGCCCACTCTCTCCATTGTTATTCAACATAGTACTGGAGGTCCTAGCCATGGCAATCAGACAAAACAAAGAAATACAAGGCATCCAGATTGGTAAAGAAGAAGTCAAATTGTCACTATTTGCAGAAGACATGATATTGTACATAAAAAACCCCGAAGACGCCACTCCAAAACTACTAGAACTAATATCTGAATTCAGCAAAATTTCAGGATACAAAATTAACACACAGAAATCTGTTGCTTTCCTATACACTAACAATGACCTAAAAGAAAAAGAAATCAGAGAAACAATTCCATTCACAATTGAATAAAAAAGAATAAAATACCTAGGAATAAACCTAATGAAGGAAGTGAAAGACCTATACCCTGAAAACTACAGACACTCCTAAGAGAAATCAAAGAGGACACTAACAAATGGAAATTCATCCCATGCTCTTGGCTAGGAACAATAAATATTGTCAAAATGGCTATACTACCTAAAGCAATCAACAGATTCAACGCAATCCCTATCAAACTACCAACAGCTTTCTTCAATGAACTGCAACAAACAACTCTAAAATTCATATGGAACCACAAAAGACCCCGAATAGCTGAAGCAATCTGGAGAAGGAGGAATAAAACAGGGGGAATTATGCTCCCTGACTTCAAGCTCTACTACAAAGCCACAGTAATCAAGACAATTTGGTATTGGCACAAAAACAGACCCACAGACCAGTGGAACAGAATAGAAAATCCAAACATTAACCCAAACATATACAGTTAATTAAAATTTGATAAAGGAGTCTTGGATATAGAATGGGGAGATGACAGCCTCTTCAACAGCTGGTGTTGGCAAAACTGGACAGCTACATGTAAGAGAATGAAACTGGACTACTGTCTAACCCCATACACAAAAGTAAACTCAAAATGGATCAAAGACCTGAATGTAAGTCATGAAACCATAAAACTCTTAGAAGACAACATAGGCAAAAATCTCTTGGACATAAACATGAACGACTTCTTCATAAACATATCTCCCCAGGAAAGAGAAACAAAAGCAAAAATGAACAAGCAGGACTATATCAAGCTGAAAAGCTTTTCTACAGCAAAGGACACCATCAGTAGAACAAAAAGACATCCAACAGTATGGGAGAATATATTCATAAATGACTTATCCGATAAGGGGTTGACATCCAAAATATATAAAGAACTCACGCACCTCAACAAACAAAAAGCAAATAAGCCAATTAAAAAATGGGCAGAGGACATGAATAGACACTTCTCCAAAGAAGAAATTCAGATGGCCAACAGGCACATGAAAAGATGCTCCACATCACTAATCATCAGAGAAATGAAGATTAAAACCACAATGAGATATCACCTCACACCAGTGAGGATGGCCAACATCCAAAACACAAACAACAACAAATGTTGGCAAGGATGTGGAGAAAAGGGAACCCTCCTACACTGCTGGTGGGACTGCAAATTAGTTCAACCATTGTGGAAAGCAGTATGGAGGTTCCTCAAAAAACTCAAAGTAGAAATGTCATTTGACCCAGGAATCCCACTCGTAGGAATTTACCCTAAGAATGTAGCAGCCCAATTTGAAAAAGACAGATGCACCCCTATGTTTATCGCAGCACTATTTACAATAGCCAAGAAATGGAAGCAACCTAAGTGTCCATCAGTAGATGAATGGATGTGGTACATATACAAAATGGACTATTATTCAGCCATAAGAAGGAAACAAATCCTACCATTTGGAAAAACATGGATGGAGCTAGAGGGTCTTATGCTTAGTGAAATAAGCCAAGCAGAAAAAGACAAATATCACATTATCTCACTCATATGTGGAGCATAAGAACAAAGAAAAAAAAACTGAAGGAACAAAACAGCAGCAGATGCACAGAACCCAAGAATGGACTAATAGTTACCAAAGGGAAAGGAACTGAGGAGGATGGGTGGGAAGGGAGGGAGATTAGCAGACGTAATGTTGGGGGTGCGCAGGGAGGGTTGTACAACTCGGAGAAGATAAGTAATGATTCTATAGCATCTCACTACGCTGATGGACAGTGACTGTAATGGGGTTGCTGGGGGGGACGTGATGAAGGGGGTAGTTTAATAACCATAATATTGCACATGTAATTGTAGATTAATGATACCGAAGTAAATTATATTAAAAAAAAACAAGAGACATAGAAGGACATCACATAATGATAAAGGGGTCAGTCCAAAAAGAGTATATAGCTATTACAAATATCTATGCACCCAACATAGGATCACCTACATATGTGAAACAAAACAAATACTAAAAATTAAAGGGGGAAATAGAAGGCAATGCATTCATTTTGGGAGATTTCAACACACCACTCACTCCAAAGGACAGATCAACCAGACAGAAAATAACTAAGGAGACAGAGTTACTGAACAATGTATTAGAACAGATGGACCAAATGACATCTACAGAACACTCCATCCAAAAGCAACAGGATACACATTCTTCTCAAGTGCACATGGAACATTTTCAAGAATTGATCAAATTCTAGGCCACAAAAAGAGCCTTAGTAAATTCAGAAAGATTGAAATTGTACCAACCAGCTTTGCAGACCACAAAGGTATGAAACTAGAAATAAATTACACAAAGAAAACGAAAAAGCCCACAAACACATGGAGGCTTAATAACATGCTCTTAAATAATCAATGGATCAATGACCAAAAGAAATAGAGATCAAGCAATATATGGAGACAAATGATAACAATAATTCAACACTGCAAAATCTGTGGGATGCAGCAAAGGCCATGCTAAGAGTGAAGTATAGTGCAATACAGGCCTATCTCAGGAAAGAAAAACAATCCCATATGAACAGTCTAAACTCACAATTAACGAAAGTAGGAAAAGAAGAACAAATGAGGCCCAAAGTCAGTAGGAGGAGGACATAATAAAGATTAGAGCCGAAATAAATAAAATTGAGAAGAATAAAACAATAGAAAGAATCAATGAAAGCAGAAGCTGGTTCTTACAGAAAATAAACAAAATAGATAAACCCCTAGCCAGACTTATGAAGAAAAAAAGAGAGTATATATACATAAACAAAATTAAAATTTGAGAAAGGAAAAATCACTATGAACACCACAGAGATACAAAGAATAATGAGAGAATACTATGAAAAATTACATGCTAATAAACAGGATAACCTAGAAGAAATGGACAACTTTCTAGAAGAATACAACCTTCCAAGGCTGACCCAGAAAGAAACAGAAAATCTGAACAGACCAATTACCAGCAACAAAATTGAACTGGTAATCAAAAAACTACCTAAGAACAAAAAACTACTAAGAACCCTGGACCAGATGGTTTCACTGCCTAATTGTTTCAAACATTTAGTGAAGACCTAATACCCATCCTCCTTAAAGTTTTCCAAAAAGCAGAAGAGGAGAGAATACTCCCAAACTCATTCTAAGAGGCCAGCATCACTCAAATACCAAAACCAGGCAAAGACACCACAAAAAAAAGAAAACTACAGACCAATATCCCTGATGAACATAGATGCAAAAATACTCAACAAAATATTAGCAAACAGAATTCAAAAATACATCAAGAGGATCATACATCATGATCAAGTGGGATTCATCCCAGGGATGCAAGGATGGTACAACATTCGAAAATCCATCAACATCATCCACCACATCAACAAAGAGAAGGACAAAAACCACATGATCATCTCCATAGATGCAGAAAAAGCGTTTGACAAAATTCAACATCCACTCATGATAAAAACTCTCAACACAATGCATATAGAGGACAAGTACCTCAACATAATAAATACCATATATGACAAACCCACAGCCAACATTTTACTTAACAGCGAGAAGCTGAAAGCTTTTCCTTTAAGATCGGGAACAAGACAAAGATGCCCATTCTCCCCTCTTTTATTCAACATAGTTCTGAAGGTCCTAGCCACAACAATCAGACAACACAAAGAAATAAACGGCAACCAGATTGGTAAGGAAGAAGTTAAACTGTCCCTATTTGCAGATGACATGATACTGTACATAAAAAACCCTAAAGAATCCACCCCAAAACTACTAGATCTAATATCTGAATTCAGCAAAGTTGCAGGATACAAAGTTAATACACAGAAATCTGTGGCATTCCTATACACTAACAATGAACTAGCAGAAAGAGAAATCAGGAAAACAATTCCATTCACAATCGCATCAAAAAAAATAAAATACCTAGGAATAAACCTAATCAAGCAACTGAAAGACCTATACTCTGAAAACTACAAGACACTCCTGAGAGAAATTAAAGAAGACACCAATAAATGAAAACACATCCTGTGCTCATGGATAGGAAGAATTAATGTTGTCAAAATGGCCATTCTGCCTAAAGCAATCTACAGATTCAATGCAATCCCTAACAAAATACCAACAGCATTCTTCAATGAACTAGAGCAAATAGTTCTAAAATTCATATGGAACCACAAAAGACCCCAAAGAGCCAAAGCAATCCTGAGAAGGAAGAATAAAGCGGTGGGGAGTATGCTCTCTGACTTCAAGCTCTACTACAAAGCCACAGTAATCAAGACAATTTGGTATTGGCACAAAAACAGACCCACAGACCAATGGGACAGACTAGAGAGGCCAGATATGAACCCAAACATATATGGTTAATTAATATACGATAAAGGAGCCATGGATATACAATGGGGAAATGACAGCCTCTTCAACAGCTGGTGTTGGCAAAACTGGACAGCTACATGTAAGAGAATGAAACTGGATTATTGCATAACTCCATACACAAAAGTAAACCCAAAATGGATCAAAGGCCTGAATGTAAGTCATGAAACTATAAAACTCTTAGAAGAAAACACAGGCAAAAATCTCTTGACTATAAATATGAGCAACTTTTTCCTGAACACATCTCCTTGGGCAAGGGAAACAAAATAAAAAATGAACAAATGGGACTACATCATGCGAAAAAGCTTCTGTACACCAAAGGATACCATCAGTAGAACAAAAAGACTTCCTACAGTATAGGAGAATATATTCATAAATGACATATCTGATAAGGGGTTGACATCCAAATTATATAAAGAGCTCACGCACCTCAACAAACAAAAAGCAAATAAGCCAATTAAAAATCGGCAGAGAAGCTGAACAGACACTTCTCCAAAGAAGAAATTCAGATGGCCAACAGGCACATGAAAAGATGCTCCACATCACTAGTCATCAGAGAAATGCAAATTAAAACCACAATGAGATATCACCTCACACCAGTTAGGATGGCTGCCATCCAAAAGACAAACAACAACAAATGTTGTCGAGGATGTGGAGAAAGGGGAACCCTCCTACACTGCTGGTGGGAATGTAAACTAGTACAACCATTGTGGAAGGCAGTATGGAGGTTCCTCAAAAAACTCAAAATAGAAATATCATTTGACCCAGGAATCCCACTCGTAGGAATTTACCCTAAGAATGCAGCAGCCCAGTTTGAAAAAGACATATGCACCCCTATGTTATCGTAGCACTACTTACAATAGCCAAGAAATGGAAGCAACTTAAGTGTCCATCAGTAGGTGAATGGATAAAGAAGATGTGGTATATATATACAATGGAATATTTTTCAGCCATAAGAAAACAAATCCTTCCATTTGCAACAACATGGATGGAGCTAGAGGGTATCATGCTCAGTGAAATAAGCCAGGCGAAGAAAGACAAGTATCAAATGATTTCACTAATATGTGGAGTATAAGAACAAAGAAAAAACTGAAGGAACAAAACAGCAGCAGACTCACAGAACCCAAGAATGGACTAACAGTTACCAAAGGGTAAGGGACGGGGGAAGATGGGTGGGAAGGGAGGGATAAGGGGGAAAAAGGGGCATTACGATTTGCACACATAATGTAGCGGGGTGGGGGTGGGGTGGGGGGATACAGGGAAGGCAGTATATAACACAGAGAAGACAAGTAGTGATTCTATAACATCCTACTATGCTGGATGGACAGTGACTGCAATAGGGTATGTGGTGGGGACTTGATAATAGGGGGAGTCTAGTAACCATAATGTTGCTCATGTAATTGTATATTAATAATAGCAAAAAAAAACAATGGGCGGAGGATATGAACGGGCACGTCTCCAAAGAAGAAATTCAGATGGTCAGGAGGCACATGAAAAGATGCTCCACATCAATAATTATCAGGGAAATGCAAATCAAAACTGCAGTGAGGTATCACATCACACCAGTTAGGATGGCCAACATTGAAAAGACTAGGGATAACAAATGCTGGTGAGGATGCAGAGAAAGGGGAACCCTCCTACACTGCTGGTGGGAATGTAAACTAGTTCAACCATTGTGGAAAGGAGTAGGGAGGTTCCTCAAAAAACTAAAAATAGAAATACCATTGACCCAGGAATTCCATTCCTAGGAATTTACCCAAAGAAAATATGCACCCCTATGTTTATTGCAGCACTATTTTCAATAACCAAGGGTGAATGTAATAACCATATTGTTTTTCTTGTGAAACCTTTGTAAGAGTATATATCAATGACACCTTAATAAAAAACAAAACAAACAAAAAACAGAAAGTGTGAGGTCCAGATGGGTTCACTAGTGAATTCTATCTAATATTTAAGCAAAAAACTTGACCAATTCTTTAAAATCTCCTTCAGAGGATAGAACCAGATGGAATACTTCCTAACTTATTCTATGAAGTCCACACTACTCTAATACCAAAATCAGACAAAGATATTACAAGAAAAGAAAATTACAGACCAGTATCTCTCATGAACATAGATGTAAAAATCTGCAACAAAATATTAGTAAATCAAATCCAACAATGTATAAAAATAATTATACACCACGACCAACTGGGATTTATCCCAGGTATTCAAGGCTAGTTCAACATTAGAAAATTAATGTAATTCAGCCCATTGTAGGCTAAAGAAGAGAAATCACACGATCATATCAATATATGCACAAAAAGCACCTGATAAAATCCTACACCCATGATAATAACTCTCAGCAAACTACGATTGAGAGGTGGTTTCTCAACTTGATAAAGAACATCTACAAAAAACCTACAGCTAACATCAACTGAATGGTGAGAAACAGAAAGCTTTTCTGCCAAGATTAAGAACAAGGCAAGGATGTCCCTCACTCTTAGCATTCCTTTTCAACACTGTACTGGATGTCCTAGCTAATGCAATAAGACAAGTAAAGGAAATAAGATGTATACAGATTTGGAAGGAAGAAATAAAACTGTCTTGTTGGCAGATGACATGATTGTCTATGTAGAAAATCCAAAAGAATCAATAAAAAACTCCTGGAATTAAACACCAGTTGCAAGATACAAGCTTAATACACAAGGTCAATCTTTTTCCTATACATCAGCAATTAATAAGTGAAATCTGAAATTTAAAACACAATACCATTTACATTGGCTCCCCCCAAAATGAAACACTTAGGTGTAAACCTAACAAAATATGTACAAGATCTATATAAGGAAAATAATAAAATTCTTATGAGTGAAATCAAAGAACTAAATAAATGGAGAGATATTTCATGTATGTGGATAGGAAGATTTAATATTGTCTGGATGTCAGTTCTTCCCAACTTGATCTACAGACTGCAATCCAAATCAAAATCCCAGCAAGCTATTTTGTGGATGTCAACAAACCGACTCTAAAGTTTATATGTAGAGGCAAAAGACACAGACTAGCCAACACAGTATTGAAGAATAATGCTGACAGACACTTCCCAACTTCAAGATACTATAAAGCTACAGTAATTAAGAGAGTGTAGTATTGGGGAAAGGACAAAAAGATCAGTGGAACAAAATAGAGACCCCAGAAATAGATCCACGTAAATATAGTCAACTCATCTTTAACAAAGGAGCAAAGGCAATACAATGGAGCAAAGATAATCTTTTCAACAAATGGTGTTGGGACACCTAGACATCCACATGCAAAAAAATTAATCTAGACACAGATTTTACACCCTTCAAAAAATTAACTTAAACCATAGACATAATTGTACAATACCAAAGACACAATCCATGAAAGGAGTAATTGATAAGCTGGACTTCATTACAACTTAAAAGTTCTGTTCTGTGAAAGACAATATCAAGAGAGTAAGAAGGCAAGCCATCAACTAGGAAAAATATTTGCAAAAAACATTTCTGATAAAGGACTGTTATCCAAAATATACAAAGAACTCTGAAAACTCAACATTAGAAAACAAACAACCCAATTAAAAAATGGGCCAAAGACAGCTAAAAGATATACAAGTGGCAAATAAGCATACAAAATGATGTTCCACATCATATGTCACCAGGGAAATATGAATTAAAACAACAACATACCTCTATACACCTATTCAAATGCCTGAAATCCTATCACTGACAATACCAAATGCTTACAAGGGTGTGAAGCAGTAGGAACTCTCATTCATTGCTTGTGGGAATGCAAAATGGTACTCCCACTCTAGAAGACAATTTGGTGGTTTCTTACAAAACTAAACATACTCTTACCATATGATCTAGCATCATGCTCTGGTATTTATCCAAAGGAGTTGAAAACCTATGTACACACAAAAACCTACACAGAAAATTTATAGCAGCTTTATTCATAATTGCTAAAACTTGGAAGCAACCCAGATATTCTTCAGTAGGTGAATGGATAAACTGTGGTACATCCAGACAATGAAATATTACTAAGCACTAAAAATAAATGAGACATCAAGCCGTGAGAAGACATGGAAGAACCTTAAATGCATATTACTAAGTGAAAGACATCAATATGAAAAGGCTACACACTATATTATTCCAACTATATGACTTTCTGGAGAAGGCAAAACTATGGAGATGTTAAAAAGATTAGTGGTTGTGAGGAGGCAGGAAGGATGAGTAAATGGAGCATAGAGGATTTTTAGGGCAGTAGAAATACATTTGATGAGTTTGGATGAATGTATAATGGCAAGTATCCATCACTTTATTATCTTGCAGAGTATTTCCACTGCCCTAAAAATCCTCTATGCTGTCTTTGGCCCATTTTTTAATTGGGTTGTTTGTTTTCTTATTGTTGAGTTTTCAGAGTTCCAAGAGTGAACCCTAAGGTAAACTATGGACTTTGGGGGATTATGAACTGTAGGTTCATCAGCTGTAATAAAAGTAGCAGTCTGGTGGGATAATTGGGTAGGCTATGAATCTGTGAGGACAGGGAGTATATGAGGAATTTCTGTACCTTTTTCTCAATTTGCTGTGAATGTAAAACTACTATAAAAAAACTGTCATAAAAAAATTGAAAACTACTAAGTAAAAGTAAATAGCTTGTAGCATGTTTATTTTCAGAGAGTGTGCAGAAAAAAAAAAGTCTGAAAAATTAAGCCTGAACTGAAGTGCTCTTTGCTTATTACTCTAATGTTAAGACAGAAAGCATGGCATAGCAGAAAGTTCAGCTTCCAAGCAAGAATTGTCTCTCTGACAGAGCTCCTATCCAATTATGCCTTAGCTGCTGATTTTTCTATCACCACTTCCCCTTTGTTTCAGAGACAGCATTCACGACCTTCTGTTCAAGCGGTGGAGGAAGAAATTGCTTCCCAGAAAGGATTAGCCCACTGCATTTTACTAGATAAAGAAAAAACAAAAAGCCATTGGACTCTGACAAGCTGATTACTGTCTATGGAAGAGCAAAATGCCTCCCTTAGGACTAGGGGAATAGTCAACAAGGTACAGTATGTTCAAACCTTTAACCACTGCTCTGCCAAGGGCTGCTACATATGTACACATTACTCTCTCTCCTCTGAGCAGTCACATGTGCATAACTAAAAGTACCAGCCTCCATAAGTCTCTGTCTGGCTGTGGTTTCAAATGCATATACAGTGACAGAACGCTGAAATAAACTCTTCCCTTTCCATTTTTGCAATTATGTAGGTAAAACTTGGAAGGTAAAAAAAGGAAGCGCTAAAGAGAGAACAGCTAAATTGTTGACTCTAATATGGTGCCTTATAAAATACATTTAGATGTCTAGAGCCCTGAAAATTTTAGAGTAACTACTTTTATTGTCCCCTCCCAATACAGCCTAAATGGACTACAGTCTCTTCCTTAGTCCAAAGAAATACTTGAAACTTAAAAAAATGAAGTTATTAACATAATACATTGAAAAAAACATGCACACAAATTGCCACTGTGTAAAATAAATGATGCTCACTGAAATAATAGACATCTGCAAGACTGTCTGCTTACTCTGGTATTATACAGCTAACCCCATCTATACACCACTGAGATACTTAAAACTATTCAGCAATTCTTTTCACTTGATTGAAAAATAACATATGCCAGTGAGGGTATTTTTTGTATGTATGTTTGTAGATATGTATGTATTTATTTTTGGTCAGTGAGTTTGCCAGCAGAGACCAATAAGGAGGAAACTAAAGTTTAGCACTAAAATACAGGCTTTTTTTTTTAATAATCACCCAGCATATTAAGCTGTTACTGCCTGTCTGATAACCTCTTAGGAGCCAACCTTGTAGTCTCTGTTCAATAGGGTTGTTGTGCTGAATCAACTTTTCTTTGCGTTTAGTTTTAACAGGAACTCCGTAGGATACACACATGCACACTCTGTAGGACACAAGTACACAAACACACAATTAACTGACCTGTTGGAGGCACCCAGAAAAATAAACAAACAAGATCTTTGGACACCTAGAGTTATCATTTTGGTAGTTTATGTTCCCCAATAAAGCCAAGAATTTGACTTCATGGTCAGAGGTAGAAAAGACAAGACTTCAGTCAGGTATTTTCTGCAGCTGAATGCTGAGTTAGTTTCACATACAGTTATACAATGAATCATTACCAGAATCAAGAAGGAAAATGTATATTTTTAGCAACTTTCCAGTAAAAGATAAAGACAGACAAAATATACAAAGAATCCCTTTACTATAAATTCAGTTATGAGACTCCCCATCTCTTTTGATTTTTTATTGTGTACTTCTACATATTTTATCACAAATTGTTTCACATAAATATTTCCATCTCTCTACTTAGCCACAGGTTTTCACTTCCAATGTAAATGAAATGTCCACTGTGTTAATAAACCAGAGTTTGTAAGAGAAGAGGAAAGAGCAGATACATGGAAGTGCTATGAAATCAAAGAAGGAGAGGATGTGAGCTCTGAATAGAGAAGCACTTTATAATTCAACAGATAAGACCCTCCATGCAGTCATGTCAAAAAGGTCAGAGTAAATGAGCTAGCAGTCACTGGGCAGAATATATCTTATTACACTGTTAACATACTTCTAATCATACCCAAATTTCCACCTTAGTCATTATTTGCTCTTATTACCAATCAGTATGGCAACGACTATTACAAAAGCCCCACTCCTATGTGGCACTACACCAGACAAGATACCAAGATATCTTCCTTTGCATCTGGCAGCTTACAGGCATAAAACTAAGATGGAGAAGAAAAATGAATCAGGAAGTGACCCAGTCTAGAATTCACAAAGATGACACCACAATGCCTCTTTGGGCTTATTAGTGGAGGATGCTGAAGCTATGATTTTTAGGATCCAATTTTCTAGTTCTGCTTACATTTCTGGTTGGTTAAAAATTAATACTCTTTCCCATCTTAAAGTCATGTCCCTGCTACAAACAGTGGTTGTTTACCTCAGGGAGAGCTAGCCACATTTGAGCAGCATTCCCAGGCAGATTTACAAAAATTACAGATGTTTATTGGCACACTATTTGCAATAGCCAAGATATGAAAGCAACCTAAGTGCCCATCAATAGAGGAATGGGTAAAGAAGATGTGGTACATATACACAATGGAATACTACTCAGCCATAAAAAGAAAAGAAATCCTGCCATTTGCAACAACGTGGATGGATCTAGAGGGTATTATGCTCAGTGAAATAAGTCAGGTAGAGAAAGACAAATACTGTATGATTTCACTTATTTGTGGAATATAAAAACAAAGCAAACAGAAGGAAGAAAACAGCAGTAGACTCATAGACACTGAGAAGTGACCAGTGGTTACCAAGGGGGAGGGGGATTATGGGTCACAGTAATTCGCAATCACAATATAAGTTGGCCATGGGATGGCAGTACAGCTTGGAGAATATAGTCAATGATTCTGTAACATCTTTCTATGTTGATAGATAGTAACTACACTAAAGGGGGTGAGGATTTAATAATATGGTTAACTGTTGAACTACTGTGTTATACATTTGAAACCAATGTTAGACTGTATATCAACAATACTTCAATAAAAAAAACACATTATAGATTAAGGCTGAGGCAGTTGCAAAGAGGTCTCTTCATTTTAGTAAGAAATCTTATCTTTTTGAACAGGCAAAGCTCAACTGTCAATCCAACTCTCTCTGGTATAGCAGTCAGATGCCTAGATCAGTAACAAACTGTATCTAGTAAGAGTTCTTAACTGACTGCATTTAGACTGCATTTAAACCATTTATCAAAAACCCACTACTTATTCTTTTTTTTTCTCCTATTCTAGATGCGCATATTTACATGTATACAGAGAAGAATTAAGGAAGCAGTTTAGCCCAGTACTTAAGAGTGCTGGCCTGGAGTCTGTCTGGGTTTGTTTGTTTGTTTTTTGGTAGCTCCATCACAAAATATTATGTGACCATATAGAAGTTATTTAACCTCTCTGAGCCTCAGTTTTCCTATCTATAAAATAGGGATATCATATCTTGTTCCCTCATGGGATTTCTAGAATTAAATAAAATAATACCTGTAAAGTACTTCACAGAACACAGTAAGAGCTCAGTTAGCTCTTGTTGTTATTATTATTATTATTACATTGATAAAGTTAAACATTATTTTGTATTTTGTTCCCTCCCATTCCTCCCATATGATCCCTGGGTAGAATATAATTTTCCTGCACATACTGCATATATAAGCTGCTGGTCTGCACTAATTGATGTTAATCTTGAACATCATGCTATAGAGCCTTCCCTAGGCTAGTGTTCATTTTACCACAAAGTCAGTTCAGGTCAACAAATAAGGAAATTAAATTAGTAACTGAGGCCAAGACTGGACAATTATCAAATCTAGTCAAATCTAGAAGGTAAAGGGCCAACATCTCCATGGGAAGAGATTTTACTCAATACCACGGAGTTAGATTCTAAGTTGATAGAAAATTTGAATCCTAAAACTAGAGAAATCAGGTCACTCTCTGTCCCTCATATTATCAATCTAAATTTTCCACAGCATGAAAAGGAGGAAATGTCTGTCTCTCCCTTTCTACCCAAAGAGAAGGAAGTTGCTTCTAGTGTTTATTGGGCCCTTCTTAAGATGCATACTTCTCAACTAGCTTCTAGTAGAAGGTAGCTGAGATATCTTTGACATCCTTATAAGCTGCCATGTCTCCTTTGCTCAGAGGCCATTCTATTTAAGCTAGACCCCAACTCTAAATAAAACCTTCCATTCCTTTATGTAGCCAATATTACATTTGTGGTTAAACTAATTTATACTAAAGTGAGAATGATAGCTCCCATACTTTGCTAATAACATTAATTTACATTAATCTTTATTTAATGTAGAAGTACATGGGTTTATTTTGCATAAGGAATCTTTCCTTAAATGTTTACCTTGAAATTGCACTGATCTTTTTCAGTCACAAATAAGGCTGCCCGTGGGAGGGAGGAAGAGGAGACTACTGTCCTCAACCTCAAGAAAGGAAAAGAGATCACAGGCTCTACTTCCTCTTGCTTTGTCCAGCCCTAATACCTTGACTCCCAGATATAGCCCATTTCAGTGTTCAACCTGTCCTTGCTCCTAACACTTACAACCAGTAAAACTGTCACAAGGCATGCCAAATCTTTTAACACAAGAGAAACTTCCAGTAGAAAAGAAAGGCTGGTCACCTGGATCTCCCTGGATAGATTCTTAGACTTTTAGAGGGACCTTGGAGCTGTGACCTCACATGCCTAATTTCCTCTCCCCCTTTCTCCAGCTGTTCTAAATCACATGGTTATCTGCTCACAGCTTAAAAAACTTGGAGGACTGCATTATTCTAACTATATGACATTCTGGAAAAAGCAAAACTATAGAGACAGTAAAAGGACAGTGGTTGTGAGGGGTTGGAGGTGGGGGGAGGGAGGCAGGAATAGGTAGAACACACGGCATTTTTAGGGCAGTGAAACTGTTGTTTGATACTGTAATGGTGGACACATGTTATTATAAAGTTGTCAAAACCCACAGAATGTACAATACAAAGAGTAAACCTCAATGTAAGCTATGGACTCTAGTTAATAATAACATATCAATATTGGCTCATCAGTTGTAGAATGTACCACACTAATAGAAGATGAGGGAGAGGGGTTGTGGAATGAGGGGGACACATGGGAACTCTCTGTACTTTCCATCAATTTTTCTGTAAATGTAAACTGATCTAAAAAATAAGGTCCATTACGATTAGCACACATAATGTAGGTGGGGGCACCAGGAAGGCAGTATAGCACAGAGAAGACAAGTAGTGACTCTATAGCATCTTACTACACTGATGGACAGTGACTGTAATGGGGTATGTGGTGGGGAAACTTGATAATGGGGGGAATCTAGTAACCACAATGTTGCTCATGTAATTGTATATTAACGATACCAAAATAAAAAAAATAAAAATAAAAAATAAGGTCTATTTTCTTTTAAATTAAAGAAGCACTGGTTAATAATCCCCACCAGGTGCAATGGCTAAAAAGAGCCAAGATAAGCTATACAAGAGGAAGGCAAGAAGTAAAAATTTAGACTATAAGGCTTGATCTCAAACTGGAGAGGACAGTAACTAAAAACAAGGAAAGAGGCTTGAGGAAGTAAGGAAAGGAGAGAAAGATGACTCTCAAAGCATTTTTATAGTGAGTGGTGCGCAGAAAACTAAAGCAAATGTTATCTCCCTCAGAGAAAGAGAAGGAAAGCCAAGCTTATAATGGGCACTGAGATACTCAGCAGGAAAATCACCACGATTAAGCCTCTGGTATACCTACGAGTGTCACCCTGATGCCTCTCCCCATGGCTAAGAAATCAGAAATTGTCACTGTAATCACGCCTGCAACTAGTGCTGGTGCCAATCTTTATGGTAAATTGAGGTATTTTTCAGGAAAACCAAGGGATAATTGCCCAGTATCAAAAGAAGATCTGACCCTTGGGAGGAGAAAAGAGGCGTTCCTTTTGCCATAGGATAGTTTTCTCTGTAATAACATAAATGGCTCTTTGAGAGACTATGTCTGATAAGCTGAGCTGCAACTCTTGACAGCCAATCTGCTGAATGCCGAACAGAGCACTCAGCTTTTTACAGTGACTCAGAGGACACGGCAAGGCTGCAGCTTTATTTTGCTGATTTCCCTGCAGACCTACTCAAGTTTTTCAAAGGTAAAAAGGAAGAACTCTTTCCTTCCAATCCAGGGAATCACAAATTCCACCTGGGGTCTAAAGACAGAACTATGTTGGCTCAAAATCTGACATCATCAATATGAACATGATTTTTTTTAAAGCTGGAATGATGACTGGCGATTTTAGTCTGTTGAGCAGAAGTTGATTCAGCTCTTCAATCTGCCCGCAGAATCAGCAGCCACACAGGGCACATGGTATGCCAGACTGGAAATGGGCTAATTTCACAAAACTCATTCTCGTTCCCTCTGTATTTCCACATGACAATTGCAAATAGTCCAGATTCTTATCAAAGCACAATCTTAGGTGGTATATTTCACTGCACAAAGAAATTTCAAAGTCAAAACACTAAGACACTATTACAAAGATATAAACTCCAAAGCTTCCATCTTTTCTCATGATGCTTTCCTTCTATCAGGCTAAGGATAAGAAGTCGTAGCCTTAGCCTGGTAATTTTCCTGAGAGAAAATAAAAAAAAACAAAATCTATCAACAACAAACTATTAATAGCAGCACTTCTCCCTTACAATTTATATATCATTTCTTCAAAATTAGATTTTGAAAGAAAAAGCGTTTTACACATCCTGACTTGAAAGTAACAGCCATGTGCCATGATTTATTGGACAGTCCTCTGTGGTTGGATTCAAGCCTCAACAGACAAAAGAAAACTAGGCTTTGGAGTTAAGATGTGCAATTTCTGTTTAAAACCTTTTTTTGTTATCTTATGATAAACAAAGCAAGGATTAAAACAACTAGAATTTAGAGGTAATCAGTTCTATTTTGATTTTTAAAAACCTGCATTTTTGCACTGAGCAAGTACCCTGTAACAGATACTGGAGCAAGGAGATTAGTAATGCAGCAAAATATAGCACAGGAAATTATAAGCAGAAAACCAGAATAGAATTTTTTCCCAAAAAACAAAATATATAACCCTTTTTACAGAAACAAATGAAAAGAGGATAAAAATAAGATGCTTTACTTTATATATACAATATATAAATATACAATACATAAATATACTATGTATATACAAATAAATATACAATACATATATAATATTGGCAAACAATGTATGTCTTAAATCTTTAGAAACAACCAAAAGTTAAAAACTTAGCTAAGTGAAATTTAGCTAAGTGTTTACTAACACTCAACTGTAACCCTTTCAAAGGAGTTTAGCATTTGGTTGTAAAGACTGAAGATCAAAACCTGGCTCTGACCAAACCCTAGGTGAAGAGGCTTTTCTTGTATTATAAAGTCCAATTTAAAAGGAGCATTGTGTTTCCTTTAAGTCACTGCCATAAGTTTAAAAAGCTTAAGTTTGCCCCATTACATCCTTAGAGTGGAATGAAGTTCTCTTTCTTCTTCTATGAAAGAGCTTCCAGAGAGCATCTCTTACACCTTGTTCATAATGCACAATTTATCGGCATTTTGTTTCCTTTCTAAATGGCCAGGAGGGAAGAAGAGCTCCACAGCCACTGTGTGTGGTTAGTAATGGCACTTTTACTTGTCATTGTACAAAGCCTGTTAAATATTTACAACACAGACAGCAATATCTAGTCCTAAACACCCAGTTGTGAGTCTGAATTTTTTTAGAAATAAATCTATGACAAGTTTTCCCCAGCAAAACGCCAGAAGACTTTACTAACAGCTTCAAGAGACCCAGCGGGTCCAGAGGAGCAGTTATAGGCCATCTGGTGATTACTTATTATTATTTATACAGCACTGTAGATGTACACACAGATGTGTTATGAATCCACATACAGAGTAGGCCTAACAAGGGCTTCAGACAAAATGCTACTGCTGAGCAAGTCAATCTGCATTAAAGAAACACGCTAACCAGAGACAGGGAGCGCACTGGCTGTTCTTCAATCTGCCGCATTAGCTCGAAGATCAGAGAATGAATTCTGTACAATGATGACAGTTCCTTGTAAGTTAACAACCCAGCTATATGTGGTTTCGCAGGGTGGCAAAGAGGACTAATGAAGGACAGCACTGAGATCCAGAAGGTACTTCATCAACTCAGCAGTCTGTAAACAAAGAGACGAAGAAAAAGCCCCTCTCCTAACTTAGGAAGAACTGAGATACAAAGATAGAGGATTTTTTCTTCCTATGAGGAATGCTCTGAGAACAGTGTCTGGGCTCCCATTCTAAATATTAAGTTATACCCAAGGAAAACAAGAGTGAATAATTGAAAAATTTCACCTTAATTTCTTGGGTATAGCTCCAGTTAGATGCATATAGCCTGTTTTTCCTTTCTTTTTTTGGGCAGACTGGAGCAAGGATGCTTTTAATCTATTATGCTCTTGGTAACATAACAAATAAAACATGAAAAGCTAAAATAACTAGCCACATGTTTCTAAGGTCAGGTGTCAAGAGCACCAGATCTGATGTTAAAAACTTGGGTCTAATTCCTTGCTCTTAACACCTCTACATCTTTTTTTGTCCCAGTCCCAATTTTGTCTACAGGATGCATAACAGTGGTCTACTTCCATCACAAGGTTACATAAAGCTGCAGCATACTCATAGTGGACTGAAAGTTATTGCAAAATCAACATGTTATTACAAAAAACAAGGTTAGCATTTGGCCTAATTGTGTATAATGCAGTGTATTTTCAGCTGTCTGACAGCATGCAGGCACTCTTACCAGATGGGAACTAGATGAATTATTGAACAAAATATGAATTATTAAATAAAAATTTAAATTTTTTTAAAATTCTTGGCAGGGGGTGAGGAAGAAAAGCTTATTTGTTTGCCTGAAATTGCCCTCACCTGCCGAACCATGTAAAGATAGCATATCCACCACAAACAGCATTTACCTACCAGATCCATTTCTTCCCTTGTTATTCTCCAATTCAAGATGCTCCCCCAACATAAAGAATTAGTAATCAGCATCAACCCATTCTTCCTCACTTTTCTTTTGTGCTAATGCCAGGTAATAGGGAAACTTGCCAAAAGGAGAGAATTAAAAATCCACAGTCCCATAGTACTAGTATGGCCCATTTATGGGAGGGCCAGGATAACCAGAATAAACTCTATAGATTGTGTTATAAAGGCGATAAAACATATACCTTTGTAGCATGCCAGCATTTAACCAATCATAGAAGCTATTTGTTGCCTCATATATTACAAAGCAATAGAGATTTAAGGGATAATGTTCACGGAGGCAGAGGACACAAAGCTATAAACAGCATTGGAGGTTGGTTAAATGCCACGTGAAGCCAGGACTACAGCACCATAAACATTATTCCTATTATATGACAAGATAAGGATGTACAAGAAGCTGCTCTCAATCCTACCACACTAGGACTCTACTACTCTTCTTGGCCTTAGAAAGGGAAAACAGGCTTTGGAGGTCTCTGAGCCATACATTTCATGTCTCAGAAAGATAGTAACAGAACTTCAACCTGTACCTAAATGTCCTCTGGGAGAAGGAAAGATCTGGTAGTAGATAGCCCCGGAGGGAAAAAGATTAACAGCCCCTCAGGGTCACACTGGACAGAGAAACAATCAAAAAACTTTTCCTTAAAAGGACAGAGTTGTATTAATACAGAGTGGTTATGACAGAAACCTTTCTCAGTAGCTAATAATGGGATGATACTAACCATCCATTAGCAGTATCTCCTCAGAGGAAATGTGTTCCTGTTCTTAAGGAAAAAGACATTCTAAGTAATAAGCTCATATGACCAGCTTCTGCTCATAGGCTTGATTATGGTAACCAGGACTACTTAAATCTGCATAACTGGTACTGCAAATCAGTGTCATGCACCTGAGAGGAAGGTATGGAATATGAAATTTGCTGACTCCTGGTAATAGAAATTAGACAAAAAGGATCCAAAAGGTAAATTATCTAACTGCATCTATATGAAATAACATCTCAAATTAGAGATTACTGACAGAGACAGTAAATTTTTCCTGCTTCCACATACAACAGAACTTTATGATCCACCTTCAAGTAAAAGTGCCCCCAAAAGCATTTAAAAACTTACAAGATTTCCTTGGTTCTGCACCAAATAGTAATACAGAGGCAAAGCCATTTTATAGCCACAATGTTTTTAAGTAGATGTCATCTTATAAACCCTTCAAAAGCCCAAACAACTCAAATTCAACCGTCCTTTGCCACAGAGTATCTGGGGCACTGTTTCTGCAATACCACTAACCCATTCTTTGGAGGGACCTCTGTTAACTGCTCCTGTTACCACATTCCACAGAGAGGCATGAGCAGGAATATCGCTTTCTGAGTTCCTGTTCATGAGGCGATGAGGCCTCATGAGAAACAGAGTCTCAACTGGAGAATAGGGATGAGAGGTCAAAAAACCCTATCACCTGTCTTTTCAGATAAGAATGCAGAGAACACAACCTTTAGCAGCCATCTTTTTTTTTTAAAGTACATGCGGCTTATTTAGAACTCAGCTGTGTCACATCAGAATTACTGTTGGGAAGTAGATCATGAAGAGAAGCCAAAAATAACAGCCATTAAAGACCTAGCAACCAAAACATGTTTACGTATCCATTGAAAGCCTGGTGGTTTTGATTATATGGTGGAGAGCATAATCCACTAGTCTATTTTAAGTGAATTTTCCCTTTCACCTTCCCTTAATATTAAGGCATAAGATGATTTCAGAGTTTAGGGGTACATGGGGTAGAGTCTGGGCAGAAAACAGATACTGAAATAATGCAAGATTCCTATAGTTTTTGTTTGTTGGTTAGTTTTTTAAGGATCAGTCTCTTGAATTATAATTTGCTTTCATTCTCTCTTCCTCTAACTGGTAGATTTTTGAGACTTCTATGGCAGTAAATTCTAACCCATATCTTGCAAAAATTATCACGGTCCTTATTACCCTTCTTGGGACTTACACAGTCTTTTTATTATTCTACCGTTTCTGGAATAAAGAATTTGAATCAATGACAGTGGACTATAAACAGCTTAAAGGCCTCAAGGTGGTTCCAAAATGAAACCATTTTAAAGGGATAAAAGAAAGTTGGACAGGCCACGGTCTTTACCAAATTTATCTTCTCTGCCATATTTTCACTATTTCATATAACATAAAGCAATCACAGTAAATTTTGTAGACATCCCACTCTAGAGTTGTTACGAGATATTGGGAGAAACTTGGAAGGAGACTAAATATAAGAGCTATAATCTCATCCGACCATAAAGTTTTGACATGCAAAGGAGTTAAAGGGATGAATCATGCTACCTTACAAGTCTTAGGCTGTAGCTTTCTATCTTTTTGTATAAACAAGTAACTTGAATCCAAAAGAAGGTAGCAATCTCCCTGAGTTCCACACGCACCAAGTGGGAAAAAGGCCTTCAGGACCTCACCAGAGGTAATCCTAATAACCAGAATACCAAAAAACAATTCAGAAATGGGAGGGAAAGGGAGAAGAAGGAAAATGCTTATGATAAACAGTACCCACCAATACAAGTAGGAATCAAAGTAAAAAACCCCTACTGTTTTCCTACCTCTAGTCCAAAAAATGCAAAACAAAAACAAATGAACAAACACAAAATCTTTCTGGGATCTCACAAATTTCAGTGAAAACTATTCTCTTTTGATGAGCCAGTCTGAAGAAACCCTATTTGTATCCTTCTCAAAGAGCTTAAGAGATACTTTTTCCTATGTATGCCTTTATTTTTGTCATCCATTTTTATTTCTTTAAGTCCTTGTCTGGGTGGTTTTAAGCATGCAACATATAAGAGGAGCACTGAGCAGCTTAAACAGTAAGTGAAGAAAAATAAATATAAGTATGACAACAATAAATCTTTTCACTAAAAATAAAAATTTTTAAAGTAGGAGAAAGAAGTGAAAAAGGGTACCAGTAATTACTATTATCAACAAATTCACACAAAAAATTTGGAGAGAGCAGGTTCAGATATGCACTCCAATAAAGCTGCCTGCAAAGTGAAACAATTTACCCTATTTTCTCAAGGGGCTCTTATTGTAAAAAAATTAAATATAAACCACATGGGGAAAACATGCAGTCAACAATAAGGTTGAAAACTGACAAAGAAGGAAATGCAAGCTGTGATGCTGAGTATTTCAGAATACAATGGCTTTTTTAGTCTTTTCTGAAATTTTCAGTATTTACTGGAATTTGGAATCCTCCTGCCCATTCCTTGTCACCACCCCCATTTCATCCACCTCTCAAATTCCAATTCTTAGGAATTTCTGGAACTTAAGTCTTTCTGCTTTTTAAGTATTTGCAATGTTTAGTAGAACTAGTCTGCAATCTCATGTACTACCAGTAAGTGTCACTGAACAGTCATATGACATATTCCTAACTGAACAGAAATTTCAACCCCTCAAGTTCTATAACATCAATTCATGAAGGCAGATAAAACTTTCTTTGTATTCCTTTCTTCATCCTTTGTGGAACATGGCAGTAGGGGAGGGTCTGGGAAGAAAAGTTAAGGAGCAAAATGAAAAAAAAAAAAAAAGGCAGCTTCAACAGAATTACTTTATTAAAAACTTATGATAAAGAAAACTTATTATGTACATGCATGCAAACAATAACATGGCAGCTGACACACAGAACAAGGCATTTCATGGCATCAGGGGAAAATGGCTGAGAAATCTTGTATAATTATACACTGCTGCGAGATCTCAGGTTCTATGTTGGATCTGTCTCTTAGATATCTCCCTTAGTTGCTAACAATGATTTTCTAGATCAACAGTCAAAAGAAACATTTTTTTTCTTATTTAGAAAATTCAGATAGACTTTGGAAAATTGGGGTTCACAATGAACGGGTGCGTTCTCACCTGCCTATCCAAATATTTTAAGCAGACTTTTATATCCATGAAGGTTGAGAAGATATTTCTAAACTTGCTTTGTGTTTAGATGGATCGCTTTAGAAAGGAGGAGACAGCAACATGTATTCCTCAACACTGTGCTGGGAAACACCAGTAGAATAACAATATGAAAGAGAGCAAGGCAGATTTCATTACGGTAGAGTGCCTACACTTCCTCATAACTTGGATTTACACACTGCAAATCCTCTGATCTGATTACCTCCAGTGATCACGTAAAATGCCGGCTTTAAACTCTTTGCCTTAGTGATAAAACAGCCACTTTGATTCACAACAAGACATTCACAATAAAGTATATTGTAAACGTACCTGTCCACAGCCTGGGGCATTGCACACAAACGGTCTGTCGTCTCCCATATTTCATATAGCAGAGCGGAGCTGAGGAGGGGGAGGTAGGGGGAAAAGTTATGTTAAATACGCTGGAGTTAAAAAAAAAAGTGCTTCAAAAATATCAAGCCTAGAAACAGGTGTTCCAAGAATGCTGTCTACCAAAGCTGTAAACACAGGCTACTTTGGGGAGACCCATTAGACAGGTGGCATACAATCTACTGTGCCTCAACTGAAACTTTTAATTAGAAAAATTAAGACCTAAAGAGTCAAAGGGATTTCAAACCTTTTGCTAGATTTTCCTTCTTTCTGCTACAGTATATAACACACTTCTCCAGTTTGTTGAATTACAACCAGTGTAGATCCCTGTGTCAATAAATCCACTGAACGCTCAATGCGGAAGCCATATTTCTGAACTAGAGAAGACCAAAATTTGTCATTTAATTAATTAAGGGATTATAGGAGGGGTGCTCCATTTTACAAGGCCATAATCTGGCTCCCTGGTGTATAAACTATGAGACTGTTGGCAAGGGCCGTTTATCCTAGATTATTGCCAAAGAAAACAAAGCACCCATCCTATTGGGCTACACGGGAAATGATTTTCATTAATAAAAAAATAAAAATAAAAACCTTCTCTCCCCACTGGGAGCCTCCTTCTCCCCCCACCAATCGTCTGTGGCAAATGGAGAAATATCGGTGCCCTTCCCCCTCTAATTCTATTTATGGCTAGGTTTTTAAAAGCAGCAATAAAACAAATGTCGACTCTTTGGGGGTTTACTGGGTGAATATGTTCCGGCTGTTTGTGCTGCTCTCGGCCAGAGTTCTTGGACTGCTCTGCTGCAGCCAACAGATGTGTGCTGCTGCAGGGGATAAAAGAAATGGCACTAAAAGGCATCACCATCCATTCTCTCGATTTCTCTGAAGAATTTAACAGGGTTTATACTGTTGTTGTTTTTTAATTATTGAAGCTCAGCTCTTGAAACGATCAAAATTCTTTGTCAAAGAATGGCAATTCCAATATGAATGTGTTAAGGGAAATTTCTTTTATTCCAAGAAGGAATAAAAATAGAGGTGGCGATGGGTAAGGATTAGAAATGCAAATTACGGTAAAACACTCCTAAAAGATACACAGTATTTTGAAAAAGTGGAAGAGAGAAAAGGGGAGGACACAAAAACAATCTTTATACACATCTAAAGGACATTTTCAGACATCCTTCTATAAGAGAGAAGGGTGTGCAAAAAAATACAAACAAGGGAAGATAAAAGAGGAAGAACTATGATTTGAATATGCCTAGAAACAACTTCAGAGCTATAACCAAATTTCAAATTTTTATCTTGGAGATAAACCAAAATGTCAGGTGAATCTCAGTCAGGCCTGCGTTAAATAAAATGTTAAAGTACAAACTGAATCTGGTAATCAGAAACCATGCTTAAAACTCAGATGGTAGCTAGGTAACATTTCTCCTACTCTCCTAAGACTTATTCTGGGGTTGGAAACCAGTATTTCTGGTAGTCTGATCAGTAATTCCACAACTAATCCATGTTTATAATTGTGGGGTGCCCCATAAAACAGAAAGGACTTCTTAGTCATCTTTCAGTGTGATAGGAACAGGGTCTGACTACGAAGGGAACTGATGCTGCAGCATTGCTGTAATGGAAGCGAGCCTGCATGTACATAGGTGTACACAGATTTATATCACATTTAGCCAGGATAAATTGCTTCAATAAATTGTGTTCCTAGGAGAGTCTAGCTCAAACTGATGATTGGGTATTGCAAAAACGAGAGCTTTATTCTTCTTCACACAGCCTGAGGACATGAGGGTTTTCTAGTTTGCTTGTTTTAAATACATGATTTTTGTAGCACTTTCTGGAACTATGATGTAGTGCAAAAAAAAAACAGAAGTAAATAAAAATAAATAAATGCAAAGACCAAGGCCATTATGGCTGAAAACCCAGAACATCTCTGGAAAAATTCCTAACAACTGCTGTGCTGGAGATAATTTCACTTCCTAGTCCTAGAACCTGCTTTTCTAATATATAATCACGAAATGAGAATTTTATTTCAACAATGTCCGCTAACACATTTCAACCAGGAAGTGAACTACAAGGGCTAAGCAGAAATAAAATAAGGACCAGGCAGGATTCTTTATTTTTACCCAGGATCTGTTGAGGTTAAATATTCTCAGTTTTCTACCTATTTAGAGGAGGAAGTGGGTCCTGGCTTAGGAGTGGAGCAGCACTAGCATAAGAAGTGATTAAATAAATTCTGGAATGGTTTCCCTCAAACCACAAAATCCAAAATTTAACTCACATTTAACAATCACATCACAATATATGGCTTCCAAATTTTATTTATAATTGCATCCTTACTAAGAAATAAAGATGAAAATCATAATTTTCTAAAAGGGACAAAAAAAGGAAAAACAAGTTAAGGGGAAAGCATTAAACTGTAACAGAAGCAAGAATTTTTTACAGCTCTTAAGCATTCAAATCTGACGGTCACTAACTAGGATTTCCTGCTTCCTTCCCACTTTGCTGGCTTTTGTTTTGCCATTTTCATCAAAGGGAGATCACAATGAAAGGAAGAAGGCCCTCTTTCTTAAATACCCACAATTATTCTTAAATCATTCCCTCAATCTCTTACCCCTTTTCATTTCCACCATTCTTGCTTTTTCACTTGAAAGCATTTTCAAAAATTAAATATGTAACAAATATTTAACAATAATAATACTCTGTCTCCTAATTAAAAAAAAATTGTCAGCTAACATCTTTTTAAAATTTTGTCTTCATTCCCAGTCTGCTGTATCAGTTGCTTCTTATAAAGAATGTCATTGCCTATTTCTATCTGATACTAAAACAAACCTCTGTTTCTAAGAGAGGTCAAACTGATGCTGTCTCAAAAACAAAATGCAGAAATACATTTTAGTAGTATAAACAGACTGAGACAAAGGTGGAATCTTGAATAATGATGCTGCCATTCACCAAAATTTAACTCACAGCCCATTTGTAATTGCACTGCTTGACAAGTAGATCATGTGTCTGGGCATGGCACTCCAGTCTGTCATCTGCTTCCCAATCTATTCGTCACAATGAAACTCCAGCATTTTATAGAATAAGCAATAAATGACAGGCAAGGAATACACACATTTAGAAACATTTCCAGGGAGAAGTGAGATGCTTTCAGTGGAAATCTTAGAACAGGAAAATAAAGATGCATAAAAAGGCTCTCCTACAAGTCAAGTCTGCTGAGGAAAAGGTTCATATACTTAGTCACCAGAATGCATAAATGACAAAAAAATTTTAGTATTTACTCAAAAGAGAGAAAATTATCTGAATGCTGGGAGAATAGTGAAGAAAATCATTTTTACTTGCCTTATTACCCCAGGCAAGTAGTTAGGTAAAGAATGATTTTTAATAACCAGGATAATTTCATAAAATCTCAGTTAAATAGTTTTGTCAGAACCAGAAATACACCCTAAAATAGTCAATGTGTGTGCAAATAAGAAAACTGATTCTCTCTCTCTCTCTCTCTCTATACATATGTCCATCTATCTTTTTTTTTTAATAGAATGAGGATGAACTATATATCACTGAGGTCTACAAAGTCAGTTGTCTACATCTGGTTGTAATGTGATTATTTCTTTAGCAATTAAACATTGTTAATAAGATGGCTCAACTTTAAGTAAGGAATAAAAGCCATGTATATAAACACAACCAAGGGCCTGTTTTTGGTTAACTAATTAACAAAAAGCAGATATTGCTAGGCACAAAAAATGAGAAGGGTATATGCAACCTAAATACCAAAGATTCATGAAAATACAGAAGGGGTTCAAATTAGTCATTATTCATTCAGAAAACATAACTAAGGTACTACTAAGGACAGGCAAAGTGGACATAAAATTTAAAAGGCTAGAGTCCTTTGCAAAGGACTCGTCGGTGTCAAAAAAAAAAAACAGAGCTGGACAATAGTTAAAGTGATAAAAAACAACAACAGATTTTATTTAGGACTATTGCAATAGGGAAAAAGAAACCTCAGTATAGATCCGGGCTCAATTCCAAATACAGCATGGGCAAGTGGGAATTTATAGCCAAGAACCAGGGTGGGGGTCAGTGGATGGAAAATTACTAAGAGTAAACGTCAGATGTAAGAGGGATTCTGGCTAAACCTACCTACCAAGATTCTTGCTGAAGACAGGCAGGGGGTGATCAGACATCACCTGGGGGATGAGGAAGGATGAAGAACCTGATCAGATAGGAGGGTGATCAGATATCAAGGGCTAGGGGGTTCTTGCTAAAACTGGACTTTATAAGGAAGTTCACAGATCGGCCTAAAAGAAGGGTCTGGAGCCAGAAGCCTGACTAAAGTATAGGTAGGTAAAGAATCTTATCATCTGTCATGAAAGACCTCAGGCAAGTAATAAGAATGAAAACTGAATTTACAAGTTTAATTACTTAGAGGCTGATCAGTGGATATATTAGATCTCTTGCTATTTCTCCTATTCCTATGGTCATTTATTAAATTCTTTGAGAACAATTCCAGGCTATAGATAAGAGCACCACAAAGAGGTGTTAACAGTCTTCATAAAAGATTTGACAAGTAGTTTGAAACTAATAAACACAATTTGCTTTTCGGGTCAAAAAGTAACTTTAGTCAGTCTTAAAAGTCATTAATTTATTCAGTATTTTATTCAGTGCCTACCATACACTCGAGGCACTCGATTCAACAGCGAATAAGACAGACAAGGTTTTGCCCTCACAGTGCTTAATGTCTAAAAGTAAAAATGAATACCAATAAGCAAGTAAACAAAATAGTTTTAGATTAATAGCAGATAACTGCTATGAAAGAAATGAAATGGTTATGTGTTAGTGATTAGGAGCAGACTACTTTAGTTTCATGAATGAAAAGGAAACTGTATTACCTGTGACAAAAGGAGAATAGGGTAGAATAGAGATCTAGGTTAAAACCTCTGGAAGCCTTTCATAAGATAGTTCCTCTCATAACACAGTTGATGTTCAAGAAATATTTACTGATTTAACCTGAAGTCAAACTCAAGTATACGTTGCTGAAATTTTACATTTATCTTCAACTTTTTGCAGAAAATGGCTGGTCCACAAAACCACTGCTATGCAGGTATTTATGTATTCAAAGCTATACATATTTAAGACATACTTTACATATTTACAACTACTCTGTGCCTAAGCCACATGCTGTGACTACACCCAACCAATTACACTGAGTGCTCTTCTTATCATCCAAATAACATAGAAGCAGCTCCATAGTTTTTAAAGTATTAAAAATGGGGAGGAAGGAGGTGTTTGTCAAGTTAACCCTTAACTGACCCTTGAAAACAAAACTCAGACCAGAGCTTTTAAGATACATTTTTCAATTATAAAAGAATGTTAATCAAGGATGCACCAGGAAGGATATCTTAATATAAGATTTTGAGAAGGACATATTTGGACAATCTTTCTGGAAAGCAATATGGCAATATTATATTAATATTAAATATATATTATATTTATATATAAAAGTTTAATATCCTTTGAAGAAATTATTCTTCTTTTAGGACTTTATTCTGAGTCTAAAACCAGAAACATGTTCCACTTACATTTTAAAATGTACATCATATTGGAAGTGCAGCATGGAGAATACACCCAATGGTTCTGTAACATCTTTCTATGTTGACAGAGAGTAACTGCACTAATTGGGGTGAGGATTTAATAATGTGTTTAACTGCTGAGCCACTGTGTTATATACTTGAAACCAATGTAACATTTAAAAAAAATGTTCACAACAAAATAGAAAATTCAAACATTAACCCAAACATATACAGTCAATTAATATTTGATAAATGAACCTTGGATATACAATGGGGAGATAACAGCCTCTTCAGCAGCTGGTGTTGGAAAAACTGGACAGCTACATGTAAGAGAATGAAACTGGACTACTGTCTAACCCCATACACAAAAGTCAACTCAAAATGGATCAAAGACCTGAATGTAAGTCATGAAACCATAAAAATCTTAGAAAAAAACATAGGCAAAAATTTCTTGGACATAAACATGAGCGACTTCTTTATGAACACATCTCCCCGAGCAAGAGACACAAAAGCAAAAATGAACAAGTGGGACTATATCAAGCTGAAAAGCTTCTGTACAGCAAAGGACACCATCAGTAGAACAAAAAGACATCCTACAGTATGGGAGAATACATTCATAAATGACGTATCCGATAAGGGGTTGACATCCAAAATATATAAAGAACTCACACACCTCAACAAACATAAAGTAAATAATCCAATTAAGAAATGGGCAGAGGACATGAATAGACACTTCTCCAAAGAAGAAACTCAGATGGCCAACAGGCACATGAAAAGATGCTCCACATCACTAATCATCAGAGAAATGCAGATTAAAACCACAATGAGATATCATCTCACACTAGTTAGGATGGCCAACATCCAAAAGACAAACAACAACAAATGCTGGCGAGGATGCAGAGAAAGGGGAACCCTCCTACACTGCTGGTGGGAATGTAAACTAGTTCAACCACTGTGGAAAGCAGCATGGAGGTTCCTCAAAAAACTCAAAATAGAAATACCATTTGACCCAGGAATTCCACTCCTAGGAATTTACCCTAAGAATGCAGCAGCCCAGTTTCAAAAAGACATATGCACCCCCATGTTTATCGCAGCGCTATTTACAATAGCCAAGAAATGGAAGCAACCTAAGTGTCCATCAGTAGATGAATGGATAAAGAAGATGTGGTACATATACACAATGGAATATAATTCGGCCATAAGAAAGCAAATCCTACCATTTGCAGCAACATGGATGGAGCTAGAAAGTATAATGCTCAGTGAAATAAGCCAGGCGGAGAAAGACACGTATCAAATGATTTCACTCATCTGTGGAGTGTAACAACAAAGAAAAATACTGAAGGAACAAAACAGCAGCAGACTCACAGAACCCAAGAATGGACTAACAGTTACCAAAGGGAAAGGTACTGGGGATAGTGGGTGCAAAGGGAGGGATAAGGGGAATAAGGGGCATTATGATTAGTACACATAATGTAGGGGCAGGGCACAGGGAAGGCAGCATAGCACAGAGAAGACAAGTAGTGACTCTATAGCATCTTACTACACTGATGGACAGTGACTGTAATGGGGTATCTGGTGGGGACTTGATAATGGGGGAATCTAGTAACCACAGTGTTGCTCATGTGCTTGTATATTAATGATACAAAAAAAAACCTTTCTAAAATTATAAACAGCTTCATATAGGAATGGACATTGTGGAAACTTAAAATATATGGATACACAGACAATTCAAGATATCCCTCCTTCTTTATCTTCAAGGTAAAGTGCTCTGTAACAAGTACTACCTATATTAAACTTAGAAATTGCCCCAACCATCCCGCACATAGGGAATAAAAAGGCTGAAACCAAGTTCAGCAGGTACTGAATGCCTTTCAGCTCAGCTACAAACAAGTTAAAAATTTTAAAACAGGCACCCAAACAGAGCTCTATGGGCTCCATTCCTTTATGATCTTAAAAAGAAAGAAATTACACACACACAAACAGTTCTGTTTCAAGAACATTAACTTTGGACACCAAATTTCAGGCTTTAAGATAATTTAGCTGCTGCTAAGCAAAGAGTACCAACCTGAAGCTCTCCATCACAGCAGTCTCCACATTCTACTCTCCAACTGGACACTCGGGGCTGCTGTGATTTGCATTAACTCTAGAAAACTGACTTAAGAAAAAGATGCCAATAAACCATGAGGCTGTAATGCAGGTTATGTCAACCCCACAAAACAAAGATGGCTAAGTTTTACTAGGCAGAAGATTATTTAGGAACTGAAATTTCTGCACATAAATTCTGGGTTCATTTTCCATCACATTATTTAGCATAACAACAGTTTACCGTATATTATTTCACTAGTAGGTAAACCTACTATATAGAAAAAAAGATTATATAGAAAGCACATACCCTACTATAATCTTTAATTAGCCTTACTGTTTTATGTCAGGGTTTCTGTTAAGTACTTTGCTAACTGACTGAAAAACTGAAGTAGAGAGTTATAAAATAATAGGTAAAAATTAAGTCAGGAGGTTGAGCTGGCCTGAATACTAGTTATCTGTTCTCACACACCCCAAAGAAGACATAAAGTGGATAATACATTTTTGTAACTCCTGAAAATTGTACGACAACTTGCATATTGTGTAACTACTTCTAACTGAATCATGTGTTTCTAAAAATTGACACACGACAGGTGTTTCTTATAGGTTTATTATATAAATGAATGCCCAGAAACATGAATTTAAAGGAATACAAGTTCTCGAAGCATTATTTTTGTCTAGGAAAATTAATGTTCACAGTTTTAACATGACATTTATTTTATTATAGTAATTTTAAAATTCATAATCCAGTTATAGTATATATCAAGGACTGGCAAACTTCAGCCTATGGGTCAAATCTAGCCTGCTACCTGCTTCTGCATGCTCCACAACTAAGAATGGTTTTTGTATTTTTAAATGGTAGAAAAAAACCTCAAGAAGAATATTTTGTGACATGTGAGAACTACAGGAAATTCTAATTTTAGTGTCCATAAAGTTTTATTCTTATTCTTTACATGTTGTCTAAGGCTACTTTTGGGCTACAATGGCAGAGCTGAGTAGTTAGAGACCTCATGCCTGCAAAGCCTAACATATTTACTATCTGCCTTAGTTTGCCAGGTGCTGGTACTTCTAACAGCTAGTATTAATTAAAATACATCGTTAATTAACATATGCCATTATGACAAATGTCAGAGTGTGTAAGTTAATGTTAAGAAGGACTTTCATAATGTGACTCAAGTAATAATTTATTTTTGACTTTCCAAATTTTAGAAATTAAGTTTTCTTAAAGTAAGGTTAAGCTAGCTACATTGTTTTCAATCTTTAGCATACTCACCTGGGCACCTTGTCAAAATTCAGATTCTGAGGCTTTCTGGATTCTCTTGGCTTTGGGGCCCTAGAATCCACAAGATGGGTGGGAAGGGAGGGATAAGAGGGAAAAAGGGGCATTACGATTAGCAGACGTAATGTGGGGGGGGCATGGGGAGGGCTGTACAACTCAGAGAAGACAAGTAGTGATTCTATAGCATCTCACTACGCTGATGGACAGTGACTGTAATGGGGTTGGTGGGGAAGACCTGATGAAGGGGGTAGTTTAATAACCATAATATTGCACATGTAATTGTAGAATAATGATACCAAAATAAATTATAAAAAAAATATTGATAAAAAGTCAAAAAAAAAAACACCCTGGGTAATTCTGACACAAATTGTCATCAATAACTAACCCTTTGAGAAGCACTAAAATGGTTGGAGAGCTTATATTCCTCCCATATGGTAAACAGTTGTATTTTCCAAGTTTGGTACTATAAGACAGCAGTCCTAAAGTGAGCTCCAGAGATCCCTATAGATCCCTGAGCTCTTCTAGAGGGTTCTTGGGTGTTCAAATCATATACAGGTTTAAAAAAAATCTATTTAAAGGGCAAGATAGGCCCATTCATTGTAATGTAACAATATTAAAAGTTCACAGCTGTGGTTTCCAATTCTATACAAAAGCTAAGCTTTATGAAACTCACTTTTTGGATTTTGGTGTAGTATTGAAAATGGAAGACTATCTACAATGATCTTAAAAGAATCTTTTCTTTTCCTATCACACTATCTGGGTGAGTCCCGGTTATCTTCATATACTTCAACCAAAACAACGTATCATAACAGACTGAATGTAGAGGCAGATATAAGAATCCAGCTGTTTTCTATTAAGCCAGACACTAAAGAGATTTAACACTTTCTATAAGTTTTTTTTGAAACTATAAGATATAGTTATTTATGTTGTTATTTAAAAATAAGTACATATTTAAAAAATTTCTCCCCTTTAACTTCTAATATTGCTAAATATAAAGAGATATAACTAAGGTAAACAAAAGCTCTTTGAAGACCTCAATAATTTAAGAGTATAAAGGGATGGGTACTGAGACCAAAAGTAATTTGAGACCCACTGCTTTAAGAAATTAACAGTAGAATACCCTGGATTGATCAAAGAGAAGGTTAAAATTAATTTCTGCATTTCAGGCTCAGACATGTAGGAACAGGTTTCAAAGAAAGGAGCCAGCTTAAATAGACCACATAGTTTTGTAGCAAATGACTGAAAACAGATGGGAGTGAGAATCAGACTGAATCATAAGTTAGGCAACACATGGCCAAAGTTTAGAACCTATCTGGAAGTAGCTTCATGTAGGCAACTACTTGACTGGAACTTTAAGTCTCTCTAGGCTTTTGGAGGATTCAAGGAATTATTCTGAGCTATCCTCAGAAAGGCTAATAAAGCGAAAACAAGCAACAACTTGCTTAAGTGACAGCAGGAAGCAGGGTTAGAAATACCTAGAGAACAGTATGCCTATCTATGTTTGGCCTCAGTATGCGTTTCAGAAGAGGAAAAGGTCCTGGAAACTGGTAGGCTGTCAAAAACCTAATACTGTGTTTTTTTTTTTCTACTCATTTTCAGATAAAGTATGATCCCTAAAGCAATAAACCAATAACGATCAATACCAAAACACTGATCTCTAAGGATACACTGAAAATTTCATGGACTTAATTTAAACAGGCTGAGAACAACAACAAACCCAATAGACTTTCCTACTAACCCCCAGTATGAGTTTGGGCCTGGAGAGGAAATAGCTATAATATTCTACATAACAATCATGGAGGCGCCTAGAAATTCTCAAGGAAAAAAACTTTATTTTCTAGGACTGTCCACATACTGGCAACACGTGATCTATTTAGATATTCCAAAGCTCACTGACTGTTCAACAGTCCCAGTAATAAATGTGTAAAATATTACCAAACTACTGCTTGATCAAAACTTTAAAAAGTAAAGAAAATGCACTATAGAAGACATATTAGTACCAGAAATACCAGAAAACCATGCTAAATAAAACCAACATTGTGTTATTTAAGTTTGATAAAGCTTAAATAAACATTACTGGAAAGAAACTAGGAGCCAACACAAATCATTTACAGCAATCATTATGTTATAATCAATAAATCATCCTGTTCTTATAATATAGTCAGGCATATTCTTGTTTCAAAAAGAATGGTATGATCTATTTTTTAATCTGAAAAAATATAATTTTTCTACTCTAAGTTTTAAGCCCCAAATAAAGGGTGACTAATTTAGCATATAAATCTTTATCCATTATGTCAGAAAGAAGCACTTTGCCAGTTAAGAAGATATTAATATGTAATTCCACTCCAAGAAAACAAGTTGGATTTTGTTGGATGGTGGAGCTATGGCAGAACAAAACTGTCCCATGGAGGCCCGAAGCCACAAGCTCACAAAGTGACTTTCTAAGCTAACTCTCGGCTCCTGTTAGACTTTCAAAATTTGACATTAAGGGTAAATGCAGCATTGAACAGAAAAAAGAAACTTTTTGTAAAGTTGCACTTCAAATATATGAGAACACCTAGGATTAAAATTATCAAAAAATGAAAAAAAGCTAACAAATTGAAGCATGAGTTTATAATGAGCTTTGTTCCCCTATTAAGTGTTCTTAAATCCTTCAGAGGAGTACTGTAGTAACTCACCTTTGGTTTAGCTGGGAACTTTCCTAGATATATGCCTACAAAGTGTTAAAAACTAGTAACAAATCTGTTTTCTTATAAAACTTCTTCTGGATTATTAACACTCATCCTTCCTCTCCAAGGAAGCTCTACAGTATATGTTTACTTTCAAAACTGAACTGAATTTTGCTTCATTGTATACAGGCAGCAAGTACACATTCAGATTTTTTTTTTAATTTTCCAAACAAAAGGACAAACAGGAGAAAGAAAGGAAACAAAATACTACGATTTACCAGGACAACAACAACAAGGCTTTCATACAGTGTCCACCAGGGAAATTCTGAAGAGAAAATGTCATGATGAAATATTCTGAGATGTGAAATGACACCAATGTAAAATCTTTGTTGCTGTTGTTGATTTTTGTTTTGTTTTTAGCTCAAAGGAGTTATTATTTCTTGCCATTTATGTTCCTTACTTTTTGTTTATCCATTCCCACTGGGTAAGGAGACCAAGTTCCTTGATCTAAGCTTCTATTTATGAATGTTTGGACTGGGAAGGACCTTGAAGGGTCATCATGTCCATCCTTCTGCTTTCCAGGAGAATTCAAAACTAAACAATCTCAGATGAATAAGAAGGTATATCAAAAGAAAATGCATCCTGTCCCTAACAGCATGCTACTTTCTTTGCACAAACCTTTCCATTCACAATTTGCAATTTTCTAAAAATGAAAGTAAAAATTAAAACCCCAAAAGAGGAAGGTGCTTTAAAAATGCATTTATCAGCTAAAACTGCTCAAACATAAATTCAGCTATCAGGTCTAAAATTAACATACAGGAAAGTTGTTGCCTGCCAGCATAAACTCTTCAGTCCCTAGAGATTCTTCTGGTGTTTTATCTTACTTGTAGCACCACTTCACCTACAGCACACAGCATGTCAAACTTAGACCACCACACCAATAAACTGTAATTATAAATGGCAGTTACATATCTATGTAGATATGTAGGGATCTGTGTATGTAGTTTTTACAGGTGGTGTAGGTTTTTATTCCAAACAGGAAATGAAAAGTTAGGTCTAAATTGGAAATTGCAGTATTATGGGGAAGCTATAATGCAACTGTTACATGGGCAACAGTTTTAATTCTTTTAAGTAAATTAAAATGTTCAGGGAATGATGTTTCATTTTTCTAACAGCTTCGTCTGATGACAAAAAATGCAACTATAAAGAAACACTGTTAATCGACCTACAATTTTATTTTTTAAAGCACAAGCAGGATAAGAAGTCTTGAAAATGTAGGGGGAGGGGAATCATACTTAAAATAATATGGGGCAGGGGAGTAGAGTCCAGAACTATAGACTGATGAAATACTATTTCCCAGGAAGATTATAAACTCATTTATTAATAGATGGTTTATGAATGGCAAATAATGCAATGATTCTATAAGTACTAGCATCAGATAGCTAAATAGTAACTAATGTCTAATTTCATTTTCTTTTTTGACAATCACTAGCCTAGGAGCTCAGGGATGTCAGAGATAGAATATATTTATATTTCAACAGGACACCTCTTAGTACTTCACAGGAAATATAAGTTATTTGATAAAACAGTAGGTGGATTCATAACTGAAATTTTACCCAAAAGGTTGATTAATAGATTAACATCAACCTAATGATAGTGTTTGATGTTATGTATCATTGCTCCACCCTTATACATTCTTACCATTGACCTACAACAAAAACATAGGCATCATGTTCATGTTATGTTTATCAAATTTATCTATCAATGATGCAAAGATATGGGGAATGGCCAAGAGGCTAAGTAACATTAACAAGCTGAGACAAACTGAAACTAACAAGATCACAATTACAGAAATAAACGTAAACTCATCAACTACATTTAAAAAATCAATTACACAAATTGTGATCTTAGCTTTACAAATATAAGTAAAGAGTACAGCTTAAAAAAAAAAGGCCCATACTCTCTCCTGTACTTTGTAATAATCAGATTATATCTGAGATATTATATTTGGATCTAGATAAGAAGCCTTAAAAACTCAGGCAACTAAACTGATGAAGAGTTTGAATTTTGTTTAAAATGTCATTTAAGAAGCACAACATATAGAATATAACCAATAATACTGTAATATTTGGTATGGTAACAGGGAACTACACTTACGGATGCAAGTATCTAGTAATGTATATTGAGTCACTATGTTGTACATCTGAAACCAATACAATACTGATTGTGTATCAACTTTATTCCAATAAAAAAACTGTTAAAAAATAAAAAATGTCATTAAAGGAATGGTTGAAAGGACTTGGGATATTTACCCAAGTAAGAAAAACCTTAATCGGCATAACTACCAAGTTGACAAGAAATTAAGTTTATTTATTGTAGCTTCAGATGATGGATCTAAAGAGCTTCAGCACAATGTAAAGAATGTTCTAAAAACAGAGCTCTAATAACAGAACAAGGTATCTGTGAAATGGGGACCTCTTCTTCACAGCATTTGGAAGTGAAAAGACCACCCATCAGAGATGCCAAGTATGATGAATTTTCACATTTCATGAATATAGCTGATCCCGAAAGAAGCCTGGTAGGGGAAGGAAACTTCAAAAATGAGCCTAAAAACTGTTTTTTTTGACATGTTTCTAAAGATGGAAGACTTTTTCATGAACTCTAAAATCATACCATTTTCAGAGAAACCAACAATAAAGTAAAATGCTTTTTCTTTTTTAATGAATGATGCATTTGTTTTTCTCTAAGAAACATCATATGCACTTTAACTTTAGTACCTTTATCAATGGATAAGGGACAATAATACACCAGCCTGCCAACTAGTCTCAAGAAGAGAGAGCTGTCTTTATGGCAATGCTATTTGCTCCACCTAAAACTTCCTTGCAAGCATAAGGCTCCTCCTCATCAGACGTGGATAGGAGGCTGCTGCAACACTGACCCCCTCCTACTGCAGCCTAGGGAAAACTCAGTCTTGACATGTACAAAACAGTAACTTGTGAGAACTTCACAGCGGCTGTGACCAGGCAGAGCCAGGGACTTCACTTGAGGCAAAGTAATCACTTAAGAGTTGGCTGAAAAAACAATTTTCATTTTGGGTTGGAAGTTGGGAGAGGAAAGAGAAATGAGACACAGTAACAGTATCCACTAACATTTAAAAGCCACGGCAAACAAAAATGCTTAAAAATTACAACACTGAAACCATTGCAGGATGTAACCTTTGATCCACAAGTTTAAAGATGAGTAGTGTTATCACTCTCTAGTTTCTGACAGGTGTTAATACAAACGAGGAAAGAATTGTGCATTTAATAGTGTCCAAGTCAAAAACATCACAAATTCTAGGATGGAAGAATAAAACAAGGGACTTTGCTTTTTCATTGGATATTTTTTGTGCTAATACCAGGCAAACTGTGAAAATGTCTGAATGTCTAATAGCAATGCTCTGAAAGTGAAATACTGGAACCCAATTCATAATTGGTGCTACAGGGTCAGAAATTAATTGGTCTCAATGTGCTGTAAGGGTAATTTCCTGGCCAGGAGGAAAAGTTTTAAACGGTTGCTTAAAACTAAAGGTTAATACAGAGCAACATACTCTGTTTTCTCTTCATATATAACAGCCTTACTGGCATGTCAGACATTATCTTGTTTCTCAAAAGTAAAAGAGAATTAATGTAAAAGACAAATCTATGCAAAAACAAAGAAGTCATTAATTAGTTGGCTGTATTATGTCAACTCATTTTTAAATAATACTCAACCTTCAAAAGGCAAAGCTTGTCCCTTTTCTGTACAGAATTAAGAACTGGTAAGACTACTTAGTATAGCTGCCAAACTTTAGCTTCTCTTCTTACAGACATGTTACATTTCGCAATAGTCTCCACTTACCTTACGTCCTCCATGTTTAAGCACAAATTATGTTTGATTTCCCCAAACCTTGGCCTAAGATATTATGACATATCTTTAGCTTCAGAGTTGACTCAAAGGAAAAAACTGAAAACTTTTCACTTTCCTGAAATGTATCCATTTTATCTACACCATTAAGAAGAATATAACCTAACTAAAACTGCAACTTCAAGGGGATGAGTGGGTAAGACACATTTAACAAAACAAACTTCAGCGTAGTATATTTTCCTGTACTTAGAATACCTATAAAGACTGATGTCCCTACAATAATTACTTACACTACTGCAAAGTTTTTAAATATAGCAGTCAAGTAAGCTTGCCGCTAAAACTCTACCTACACCCCCTGACAAACCCACACTTATTATGACACAACCCTTGGAAATACTAAAACACTCTCTGTTAAGTAGAAAACAAACTTTTCAAGTTAGGAAAGTAGCAACGCGGGAATCTGGGTAGGAGGTGCCCTGGATAGTAAACACCCCAGGTCAGAGAACATAACAAGCAGTTGAGAGCAACATATAACTCCCTGTGGGGCTCCAACTTGGGCTGCTTAAATCCCAAGCCCTTATCCCTGAGTTTTAGGAAGAGATGAAGTGAGGGAAGAGAAAGAAAGGGAGAAAGGAAATCACAGTGGAAGTGTTAAGTGTTCTATTTTTCTTCTTCTCTACCCCCTATCCCAGCATTCTTGCAGGTAGGTCACCAGAATGGGTGCCATATCCACCAAATGCCCTAAATCTCTATCCCAGGCTGCTTCTGATACCCTGGCTAAAAACCCGTATACATCAGCCATCTCCCTTACCAAACAACTCCCTTACGCCTCTGACTTTCCCCCATGCCCTTCCCAAAGTGATGCCTACTGGCTACTAAGCCCTCCCCTATTAATTATTCCTAAATTCATTAACTTAATTTTCTCCAAATCCGTACTCTCTGATATCATATTCCTGATATTTTCTCATAATTCAGTCGAAATGCCATGTCTCTCATTTCCAGTGATTTACCCCTATCTTTCCAGCCAAACCCAATGCCATGTTTTTACTTACTCACTCCCATCTCCTGGCTATTACCCATGCCTCTTCCAGTGCCAACCCCCTAACCCCACTCTTTGAGAAGCCCTGGGTCTTCAACCAGTTCAGTACCCCACCCCTTTCTCCCACTGCACCCCATTCCAAGATCCATTAGGCTCCACTAGACTCCCATTCCCTCAGGATTCAATTCCCCTCTCCTTGCCACGCCCTGTGCCCCCCGGGGCTACTTACCCCAAGTTCTCCCCACACTTCAGGCCTTTGGCCCCGCCTTCCCCCCAAAGGAAGGAGGCGGGAGGAGGGAGAGTAGAGGGGCGGTACTCCGCAAGGTAAAGACGATCTCCCGTAAGTGCTCAAAGCCGCCAATCGTAGCTTCCTTCCTTCTTACTGGTCCGCGTTACTCCATGCCCCACCCTCCTCCTCAGACAGGGCACAGCCACCGCCTCAGCGCCCCCGTCCACCAGACTGGGAGGGGAGACCCCGGCATGGGACACTGGGGCTGGCCAGAGTTGCAGGGGAGACTCCGTCAGATCACGGACTAATTAATGTTAACAGGACTCACCCGCTGGTAGCTCCGTCGCCTCCCGCCCGCCCGCGCTCGGTCCCACAATGTGCCTTCAGTTCCTTTCCCCCCTCAGCGGAGCAGATACTTTCCTCTCGTCCGGCCAGGGGCGCTCATCTCTCGCGAGATGTGTGTAAGTGGGGTAGGAGGGAGGTGGCGGAAGGGCGAGATTTGTAGAGCCAGAGTTGGAAAAGGGCCGAGGGGCGGGGCTCTGGGAAAAAAGAGGGGCTGGATTTTCGGTGGGCAGGGCTGGGGAGGAAGGCTGATTGCGTTCGGTACACTCTAGTAGCACGTGTTCCGCTGCGGAATGTAAGGGAAAAATAGAGAGGGGAAGGGAATCCTTACAGGTAAAAGGCGAAGTAAATATTCTAGGGAATGAGATTATCTCAAAGGAGCGTACTTTAACACGAGATAAGATTATACCTAAATAAAGGTGTTTAAAAAAAAAGTGGGAAAGCTGAGACACGTACACAAGGGGACCCAGGGTTCTAAAGAGTCCATTAGTTGCATTATCTTTTTTGCATTTAGAGCAATATGACTGTGGCCATAATCTCTGCCGTGTGTGTGACTGTATAAAAAGAGTGGACTCTGAGGGATGACAAGGGTTCAATCTCAGGAATTGGCGGCTTTTTAAAAATGTGGATTGTTTCTACTGTGCTCCAAAATCATCACTTCCTTAATTTGAAAGTAGTTTGAAATACCCTGAGCTCTAGAACTGGAGTGAATGTACTTCAAAAAACAAACCACCTGTACAACAGTTCCAGCTCAGCATTTTACTTGCCCTATGGCCTGGGTGAATCCTTCTCGGACTCCGCAATACCATTTTACCCAAAGAGCTGTAATGATCAAAAGAGATAATAAATATAAAACTGGTTGGGAATTAAAAAACACCGTATTTGTTACTCAGCAAGTATTTCAAAAAATGCTTAACAAGACATACTATGTGCAAAGTACATAGTTATGGGCATGGGGAGAAGAGCAAATAGACCAGATCTCTTCTCTGGTAGAATTTATATTTTAGTAGGGAGGAGGACGGCTAATAAGACAGTAAATACATATATTTCAGCAGTGAAGAGGGATTCAGGGTAATGAGGCAAAGAGACTAGGAGTGGGTAAGCAACTTTACTCCTGGTTTTGAGAAAAGACTTATTTGAGGAAGGACCGTTTGAACCAGGAATTGAATTATGAGGAGGAACAGCCTTGGGAAGACTTTGGGTGAAATATCACATGCAAAGACTGTATTAAAATTTTTCTCATATGGTACTGAAGATAGTACATTTTTTGTTATGTGGGCTTTTAATCACAATTATTTAAAAAAACAGAAAAGAAGATTTGACTTAAAATATTACCTATGGAATCTCTTTTCTTTCAGATAATTTCCTCTGCAGATTTATACTCAGCTTTCAGGACTTCCTGCCTATATCTACCCTCCGAAAGCTAAAAAGAATCAGGTGATTTCTCCCTAGACAGCAAAGGTGAAGCAAAAGCATAGTATCACTTATGTTCTTGTGAAATGAACTGAGAAAAGTTGAGAGGAGTCTTGGCTTCCTATCTACTCTCCCTTTAAACAATTACTACTTCGTAGAGTACAATGATATAAACAGACCAGCGATATAAAAGAGAGATTTGTATATAACAGGTAGCATTACAAAACAGAGGAAGAGATTCAACAAATTGTGCTAGGACAACTGACTATATTATTCGATGCAAACAAAATAATAAATATACTAGTTAACATTTATAGATCTTTCTGTGCCCCAAGCACCATTCTAAGTGTTTTACAAGTACGAATTCATTTTCCCCCCAATTTTTTTTATCTTTTGGTATCATTAATATACAATCATATGAGCAACATTGTGATTACTAGATTCCCCCCTTCTCAAGTCCCCATCACACACCCCATTACAGTCACTGTCCATTAGTGTAGTAAGATGCTATAGAATCAATACTTGTCTTCTCTGTGCTATACTGCCTTCCCCCTGCCCTCCCCCTACGTTATGTGTGCTAATCGTAATGCCTCTTATTCCCCTTATCCCTCCCTTTGCACCCACCCTCCCAAATCCCTTTCCCTTTGGCAACTGTTAGTCCATTCTTGGGTTCTGTGAGTCTGCTGCTGTTTTGTTCCTTCAGTTTTTGCTTTGTCCTTATGCTCCACAGATGAGTGAAATCATTTGGTACTTGTCTTTCTCCGCCTGGCTTATTTCACTGAGCATAATACCCTCTAGCTCCATCCATGTTGTTGCAAATGGTAGGATTTGTTTTCTTCTTATGGCTGAATAATATTCCATTGTGTATATGTACCTCTTCTTCTTTATCCATTCATCTACTGATGGACACTTAGGTTGCTTCCATTTCTTGGCTATTGTAAATAGTGCTGTGATAAACATGGGGGTTGCATATGTCTTTTTCAAACTGGGCTGCTGCATTCTTAGGGTAAATTCCTAAGAGTGGAATTCCTGGGTCAAATGGTATTTCTATTTTTAGTTTTTTGGGGAACCTCCATACAGCTTTCCACAATAGTTGAACTAGTTTACATTCCCACCAGCAGTGTAGGAGGGCTCCCCTTTCTCCACATCCTCACCAGCATTTGTTGTTCCTAGTCTTTTCAATGTTGGCTATCCTAACTGGTGTCAGGTGATATGTCATTGTTATAATTTGCATTTCCCTGATAATTAGCGATGTGGAGCACCTTTTCATGTGCCTGTTGGCCATCTGAATTTCTTCTTTGGAGAAGTGTCTGTTCCTATCCTCCACCCATTTTTTAATAGGGTTATTTGCTTTTTGGGTGTTGAGGCATGTGAGTTCTTTATATGTTTTGAATGTTAACCCCTTGTCGGATATGTCGTTTACAAATATATTTTCCCATAGTGTAGGATGCCTTTTGTTCTGCTGATGGTGTCCTTTGCTGTACAGAAGCTTTTTAGCATGATGTAGGTCCATTTGTTCATTTTTTACTTTGTTTCCCTTGCTTGAGGAGATGCATTCAGGAAAAAGTTGCTCATGTTTATATTCAAGAGATTTTTGCCTATGTTTTCTTCTAGGAGTTTTATGATTTCATGACTTACATTCAGGTCTTTGATCCACCTTGAGTTTACTTTTGTGTATAGGGTTAGACAGTAATCCAGTTTCATTCTCTTACATGTAGCTGTCCGGTTTTGCCAACACCAATTATTGAAGAGGCTGTCATTCCCCATTGTATATCCATGGCTCCTTTAGCATTTATTAATTAACCATATATGCTTGGGTTTATATCTGGACTCTCTAGTCTGTTCCATTGGTCTATGGATCTGTTCTTGTGCCAGTACCAAATTGTCTTGATTACTGTGGCTTTGTAGTAGAGCTTGAAGTCAGGGAGCGTAATCCCCGCCACTTTATTCTTCCTTCTCAGGATTGCTTTGGCTATTCGGGGTCTTTTGTCATTCCATATGAATTTTAGAACTATTTGCTCTAGTTTGTTGAAGAATGCTGTAGGTATTTTGATAGGGATTGCACTGACTCTCTAGATTGCTTTAGGCAGAATGGCTATTTTGACAATATTAATTCTTCCTACCCATGAGCTTGGGATATGTTTTCATTTATTGGTATCTTCTTTAATTTCTCTCATGAGTGTCTTGTAGTTTTCAGAGTATAGGTCTTTAACTTCCTTGGTTAGGTTTATTCCTAGGTATTTTATTTTTTTTGATGCAATTGTGAATGGAATTGTTTTCCTGATTTCTCTTTCTGCTAGTTCACCGTTAGTGTATAGGAATGTAACAAATTTCTGTGTATTAATTTTGTACCCTGCAACTTTGCTGAATTCAGATATTAGATCTAGTAGTTTTGGAGTGGATTTTTTAGTTTTTTATGTACGATATCATGTCATCTGCAAACAAGGACAGTTTAACTTTTTCCCCAAATTTTTATCTGCAACCTGTATCTTTCTCCTGAACTGCAGACTAATATCTCCAATTGCTACTTAACAAACCCACTTGGATATCTAATCAATATTTCAAACTTCCATGTTTAAAACAAGTTCTTTTCTTGCCCACATGTGCCCTAGTCTTTCATATCTTAGTAAAAGTTGTCTTCATTGTTCTAGTTGTATTTTTTTTATTGAGATATAATTTACATAACATAAAATTTACCTTTGGAAAGTGTACAATTGAGTAATTTTTAGTATAGTCAGAAAATTATGCAACTACCACAAATATATAATTCCAGAACATTTTCATCACCCTGTAAAGAAACCCCATATTCACTAGCACTTACTCCCTGTTTATCCTCCACCAACTCCTGGCAACCAGGAGTCTACTTTGTGCTGTGTGGATTTGCCTGTTATATTTTATATAGGTGGAATAATATAATATATGGCCTTTTATGTCTACTTCTTTCACTTAGCATAATGTTTTCAAGGTTCATTCGTGTTTCAGCATGTATCACTGCTTAATTCTCTCATAGCTGAATAACATTCCATTGAATGAATGTACCAGTTTTTGCTTATCCATTCATCAGTTGATGGACATTTGGGTTGTACCCACTTTTGGGCTATTATGAATAATAATGCTTTGAACACCATGGATAAGTTTTTTTTTAATTTTTTTTTGTTACTCATCTTTCTTTTTTTTTATTTATTTTTATTTATTTATTTTTTATTTTTTTAATATAACTTATTTTATTATCATAAATTTACAATTACATGTGCAATATTACGATTATTAAACTACCCCTTCATCAGGTCCCCCCCACCAACCCCATTACACTCACTGTCCATCAGCGTAGTGAGATGCTATAGAATCACTACTTGTCTTCTCTGAGTTGTACTGCCCTCCCCGTGCCCCCCCAACATTACATCTGCTAATCGTAATGCCCCTTTTTCCCTCTTATCCCTCCCTTCCTGCCCATTTTCCCCAGTCCCTTTCCCTTTGGTAACTATTAGTCCGTTCTTGGGTTCTGTGAGTCTGCTGCTGTTTTGTTCCTTCAGTTTTTTTCTTTGTTCTTATACTCCACATATGAGTGAAATCATTTGATACTTGTCTTTTTCGGCTTGGCTTATTTCACTGAGCATAATACCCTCTAGCTCCATCCATGTTGTTGCAAATGGTAGGATTTGTTTTCTTCTTATGGCTGAATAATATTCCATTGTGTATATGTACCACATCTTCTTTATCCATTCATCTACTGATGGACACTTAGGTTGCTTCCATTTCTTGGCTATTGTAAATAGTGCTGCAATAAACATAGGGGTGCATCTGTCCTTTTCAAATTGGGCTGCTGCATTCTTAGGGTAAATTCCTAGGAGTGGAATTCCTGGGTCAAATGGTATTTCTATTTTGAGTTTTTTGAGGAACCTCCATACTGCTTTCCACAATGGTTGAACTAATTTGCAGTCCCACCAGCAGTGTAGGAGGGTTCCCTTTTCTCCACATCCTCGCCAACATTTGTTGTTGTTTGTGTTTTGGATGTTGGCCATCCTCACTGGTGTGAGGTGATATCTCATTGTGGTTTTAATCTGCATTTCTCTGATGATTAGCGATGTGGAGCATCTATTCATGTGCCTGTTGGCCATCTGAATTTCTTCTTTAGAGAAGTGTCTATTCATGTCCTCTGCCCATTTCTTAATTGGATTATTTGCTTTCTGTTTGTTAAGGTGCATGAGTTCTTTATATATTTTGGATGTCAACCCTTTATCAGATACGTTTTTTATGAATATATTCTCCCATACTGTAGGATGTCTTTTTGTTCTACTGATGGTGTCCTTTGCTGTACAGAAGCTTTTCAGCTTGATATAGTCCCACTTGTTCATTTTTGCTTTTGTTTCCCTTGCCCGGGGAGATATGTTCATGAAGAAGTTGCTCATGTTTATGTCCAAGAGATTTTTGCCTATGTTTTTTTCTAAGAGTTTTATGGTTTCATGACTTACATTCAGGTCTTTGATCCACCTTGAGTTTACCTTTGTGTATGGGGCTAGACAGTAGTCCAGTTTCATTCTCTTACATGTAGCTGTCCAGTTTTTCCAACACCAGCTGCTGAAGAGGCTGTCATCTCCCCATTGTATATCCAAGGCTCCTTTATCAAATATTAATTGACTGTATATGTTTGGGTTAATGTTTGGATTTTCTATTCTGTTCCACTGGTCTGTGGGTCTGTTTTTGTGCCAATACCAAATTGTCTTGATTACTGTGGCTTTGTAGTAGAGCTTGAAGTCAGGGAGTGTAATTCCCCTGTTTTATTCCTCCTTCTCAGGATTGCTTTGGCTATTCGGGGTCTTTTGTGGTTCCATATGAATTTTAGAATTATTTGTTCCAGTTCATTGAAGAAAGCTGTTGGTAGTTTGATAGGGATTGCATTGAATCTGTAGATTGCTTTAGGTAGTATAGCCATTTTGACAATATTTATTCTTCCTAGCCAAGAGCATGGGATGCATTTCCATTTGTTAGTGTCCTCTTTAATTTCTCTTAGGAGTGTCTTGTAGTTTTCAGAGTACAGGTCTTTCACTTCCTTCGTTAGGTTTACTCCTAGGTATTTTATTCTTTTTGATGCAATTGTGAATGGAAATGTTCTTCTGATTTCTCTTTCTGTTAGTTCATCATTAGTGTATAGGAAAGCAACAGATTTCTGTGTGTTAATTTTGTATCCTGCAACTTTGCTGAATTCAGATATTAGTTCTAGTAGTTTTGGAGTGGAGTCTTTAGGGTTTTTTATGTACAGTATCATGTCATCTGCAAATAGTGACAATTTGACTTCTTCTTTACCAATCTGGATGCCTTGTATGTCTTTGTTTTGTCTGATTGCTGTGGCTAGGACCTCCAGTACTATGTTGAATAACAGTGGAGAGAGTGGGCATCCTGTCTTGTTCCCGATCTTAGATGAAAAGCTTTCAGCGTCTCGCCGTTAAGTATGATGTTAGCTGTGGGTTTGTCATATATAGCCTTTATGATGTTGAGGTACTTGCCCTCTATACCCATTTTGTTGAGAGTTTTAATCAGGAATGGATGCTGAATTTTGTCAAATGCTTTTTCAGCATCTATGGAGATGATCATGTAGTTTTTGTTCTTCTTTTTGTTGATGTGGTGGATGATGTTGATGGATTTCGAATGTTGTACCATCCTTGCATCCCTGGGATGAATCCCACTTGATCATGGTGTATGATCCTCTTGATGTATTTTTGAATTCGGTTTGCTAATATTTTGTTGAGTATTTTTGCATCTACGTACATCAGGGATATTGGTCTGTAATTTTCTTTTTTGGTGAGGTCTTTGCCCGGTTTTGGTATTAAGAGTGATGCTGGCTTCATAGAATGAGTTTGGAAGTATTCCCTCCTCTTCTATTTTTTGGAAAACTTTAAGGAGAATCGGTGTTATTTCTTCTCTATATGTCTGGTAGAATTCAGAGGTGAATCCATCAGGCCCAGGGGTTTTGTTCTTGGCTAGTTTTTGATTACCAATTCGATTTCGTCACTGGTGATTGGTCTGTTTAGTTTTTCTGTTTCTTGCTTGGTCAGTCTTGGAAGGTTGTATTTTTCTAAGAAGTTGTCCATTTCTTCTATGTTTTACAGCTTGTTAGCATATAGATTCTCATAATATTCTCTTATGATTCTTTGTATTTCTGTGGGGTCCGTCGTGATTTTCCTTTCTCATTTCTGATTGTGTTTATGTGTGTAGATTCTCTTTTTCTCTTAATGAGTCTGGCTAGGGGTTTATCTATTTTGTTTATTTTTTCAAAGAACCAGCTCTTGGTTTATTGATTTTTTCTATTGTTTTATTCTTCTCAATTTTATTTATTTCTTCTCTAATCTTTATTATGTCCCTCCTTCTGGTGACTTTGGGCCTCATTTGTTCTTCTTTTTACAATTTCAGTAATTGTGTCTTTAGACTATTCATTTGGGAATGTTCTTCCTTCTTTAAATGGGCCTGGATTGCAATATACTTTCCTCTTAGAACTGCCTTTGCTGCGTCCCACAGAAGTTGTGGCTTTGGGTTGTTGTTGTCATTAGTCTCCATATATTCTTTGATTTCTGTTTTGATTTGGTCGTTAACCCATTGATTAATTAGGAGAGTGTTGTTAAGTCTCCATGTATTTGTGAGCCTTTTTGATTTCTTTCTAAAATTTATTTCTAGTTTTATACCTTGGTGATCTGAGAAGTTGGTTGGTAGGATTTCAATATTTTGAAATTACTGAGGTTCTTTTTGTGGCCTAGTATGTGGTCTATTCTGGAAAATGTTCCATGTGCACTTGAGAAGAATGTGTATCCTGTTGCTTTTAGGTGTAGAGTTCTGTAGATGTCTGTTAGGTCCATCTGTTCTAGTGTGTTGTTCAGTGCCTCTGTGTCTTTACTTATTTTCTGTCTGGTTGATCTGTCCTCTGGAGTGAGTGGTGTGTTGAAGTCTCCTAGATGAATGCATTGCTGTCTATTTCCTCCTTTAATTCTGTTAGTATTTGTCTCACATATGCTGGCGCTCCTGTGTTGGGTGCATATATATTTATAATGGTTATATCTTCTTGTTGGACTGACCCCTTTATCATTATGTAATGTCCTTCTTTATCTTTTGCTACTTTCTTCGTTTTGAAGTCTATTTTTGTCTGATACAAGTACTGCAACACCTGCTTTTTTCTCTTTGTTGTTTGCATGAAATATCTTTTTCCATCCCTTCACTTTTAGTCTGTGTATATCTTTGGATTTGAGGTGAGTTTCTTGTAGGCAGCATATAGATGGGTCTTGCTTTTTTGTCCATTCTGTTACTCTGTGTCTTTTGATTGGTGCATTCAGTCCATTTACATTTTGGGTGATTATTGATAGGTATGTACTTATTGCCATTGCTGGCTTTAGATTCGTGGTTACCAAGGGTTCAAGGGTTGCTTCTTTACTATCTAACAATCTAACTTAACTTTCTTGTTAACTAATTGTAAACACAGTCTGATGTTTCTTTATTTCTCTCCCTTCTTATTCCTCCTCCTCCATTTTTTCTATAATAGGTGTTTTATTCTTTGCCTTTAGTTAGTATTTGGATGGTCTGCTTTCTTTGCTATGATTTTATTTTCTCTGGTGACATCTTTTTAGCCTTAGGTGTGCTTCCCTCTAGAGCAGTCCATTTAAGATATCCTGTAGTGGTGGTTTATGAGAGGCAAACTCTCTTAACTTTCGTTTATCTGGAAATTGTTTAATCACTCCATCATATTTCAATGATAATCGTGCTGGATACAATATTCTTGGTTCGAGGCCCTTCTGTTTAATAACGTTAAATATATCATGCCATTCTCTTCTGGCCTGTAAGGTTTCTGTTGAGAAGTCTGATGATAGTCTGATGGGTTTTCCTTTGTAGGTGATCTTTTTTCTCTCTCTAGCTGCCTTTAATACCCTGTCTTTGTCTTTGATCTTTGCCATCTTAATTATTATGTGTCTTGGTGTTGTCTTCCTTGGGTCCCTTGTGTTGGGAGATCTATGAGCTTTGGTGGACTGCAAGACTACTTCCTTCCCCAGCGAGGGAAAGTTTTCAGCCATTATTTCTTCAAAGACACTTTCTATCCCTTTCTCTCTCTCTTCTTCCTCTGGTACTCCTATAATGCGAATATTGTTCCGTTTGGATTGGTCACACAGTTCTCTTAATATTCTTTCATTCCTAGAAATCCTTTTATCTCTCTCTGCCCCAGCTGCTCTGTACTCCTGTTCTCTGTTTTCTATTCCATTAACAGTCTCTCGCATCTCATCCATTCTGCTGTTAAGCCCGTCGATCGCTTGTCTTATTTCTGTATTGTCTTTCCTCAGTTCTCTCACTTCCTCCCTCAGCTCTTGCACATTTCTCTGTAGGTCCATCAGCATGGTTATGACTTTTATTCTGAATTCTTTTTCAGGGAGGCTGTGCATTTCCTTCCCTTCAGACTCCCTCTCTGGGGTTGTCTGGTTGATTTTGGTCTGAACCATATTCCTCTGTCTTTTCATGGCTGTATAATTTGGTCACTGATAGTTGCCACGTATGTCAGCTGGGCTCTTTAAGACCGCCTCTTGGGGGGCCGAGTCCTCTCGGGTGTAGCTGCACGCTGTGCGCTTTCCTGTGTATTCTCGTCTCTTTTAGGAATAGATGTATTTTCTGTGTTTTCGTAGATAAATATAGTGTTGGGAGGAGATTTCTGCCGCCCTGCTCACACCGCCATCTTCCCGGAAGTCAGCCAACACATTTTGACAGCCCTTTCTAACTCCCTGAGATGCAACATTAAATACAGAATCTCTGTTTAATGATCCCATATCATTAAATTTGACCTGATTCAACTTTATATTCCTTCCACCATTATCCCTTAATATCTATTCCCACACATGTTCCTCAGTTTTCTGTCCATATAATTCAGAAAATTCAAGGTGTTATTTTGGAGTCCTCATGGGTCGAATTTCTTACTTCATTTTTAGGGGCCTGCTGGGACTTGAGTCTAATCATAGGTCCAGAAGCAAAGAGGGGTGTGGGGGTGGGTCCTGAAGAGAATCAGCTGTGTCTTACATGACAACTACCTCAGGGGCAGACCATTAAAGTTTCTTCAGGCAATGCAGGGTTAATCCCCTGAAATGGGGGGAGTGGGATAAAGAGGCCAATACCACAGGTGGGAGGCCACTTCTGCTGGGGTAAGGAGGTCTCTTCCACTGGTGAAGATTCATCAGGATTTCGGGGCTCATTGTCTCCAGCTTCATCACGGTCTTCCCACACATTCCCATCCTTTCCCAATCAATGACTTCACTTTAACAGTAGACACCCTGTGAAGCTGGGAATTCAACCTGTGTTGTAATTCAGCTAGTCCCAGAATGAGATTCTGGGTTTGATTTTCAGCAATCTCAGCCATGCAGCTACAGGAGATAAGAGTCTCCTCAGGAGACAGAAGCCTCCAGGTCATTTATGTGGTAACTGAGCTGGGAATTTGAATCCTTGAGCTCATCTTTTTCTCCCACCACTTTGTCCAGTGACATTAGGAGCAACCAGCCAACTTTATTATATTCACTAGTTTTCTAAAAATGAAAGTGTCATATATACAGTCAACCAGCTTCTTGCTCTGTCTGCTACCAGTTCACATCATGGACTATCCTATCAGTACTCACTTTACTATTGGAAATAAAGTCATTAATGTCTTTATACGTAACAAGATTAGAGAGTCAATTTCAGAAACCCCAGAACCAGTCCAGAAAACTCATCCTTAACATTCTGTTCCTCTAGAACCACTCTTGGTACCAAAATATATGTGAAGAGATTTATTATAATGAATGTATTTATTATTATTGGCTCATGCAGTTACAGATGCTGAGAAATCCCACACCTGGAGACCCTGGATAGCCAGTGATACAGTTTGTGTCTGAGTCCAACAGCCTGAGAACTAGGAGAACCAATGGTGTAAGTTCCAGTTCAAGTGCCAGAAAACTGACATCCCAGCTGGAAAATAGAGAAAGCGAATTCCCACTTACCCCATCTTTTGTTCTATTCAGGCCTTCAGTGGATTGGATTAGGCCTGACTACATTGGGCAGATCAATCTGCTTTACTCAGTCTACTGATTCAAATGTTAATCTCATCCAGAAATACCTTCACAGACACACCCAGAATAATGTTTGACCAAATATATGGGTACCCTGTATCTTCCACTCAAGTGGACACATAAAATTAACCATAACAAAGCAACAATTTGGATTTCATCAAAATTAAAACCTTTTGTTTTTCAAAATACACTGTTAAGAAAATAAAAAGACAAGCCACAGACTGGGGGAATATATGTGCTAAACACATGTGCGACAAAGGATTTGTATGTCTCTGTTATTTGTATAACTTACAACTCAATAAGAAGACAAACCAATTGGCAAAAGATTTGAACAGACAATTCACCAAGAAGATATGTGGATGGCAAATACTCTGTTAAAAAGATGAACATCATTAGTCATTAGGGAAGTACAAATTAAAACTACAATAAGATGCCACCACACACCTATCAGAGCCAATGGAATTCTCATACACTCCTGGTGGGAATGTAAAATGATACATTCATTTTGGGAAACAGTCTGGCAGTTTCTTAGAAAAATAAATACTCATCTAACATATGAGTCAGCAATTCAACTCCTAGGTATTTTACAAAGAAAATGAAAGCATATGTTCATAGAAAGATTTATATACACTGGTGGTATATCCAAACAATGAAATACCACTCAGCAATAAAAAAGAATGATCTACTGGTACATGCATAAATATGGATGAATCTCAAAATAATTATGCTGAGTGAAAGAAGCCAGATTTTTTTTAAGTACCTACTGTCTCATTTTATAAAATTTTAGGAGATGAGGCTAATCTAAAGTAATAGAAGATCAGTGATGGCCTGGAGACAGGTGAGGGAAGGGGGTAAGTGGGAGAAATGGATTACAAAGGGACAGGAGAGAACTCTTGGGGCTGATATATATATGTTTGTTATCTTGATTGTAGTGGTGGCTTTATGGGTGCATACATATGTAAAAGTCTATCAAATTGTATGCTTTCAGTATGTGTACTTTATTTTATATCTGTTATACCTCAATAGGGCTATAAAAAAATGTAAACTTTTATAAAATAAAATTATTAATAAAAAAACTTAAGGTACAGACACAGCTCTACCTACCATTCCTTCCCACTCCTTCTTACACAGACCTAAGCACATTATTAAAAAGCCATTTCTGTGTTTTACACTTTTATAACAAGTATAAATACTCTTAAATAAGTATACTATAAATTATATACAACATTGTTTAGCATATTTTTATAGTTTTAAATAGCACCATATTCTACATATTCTTTTTCAATTTGCTTTTTTCATTCAACATTATGCTTTTGAGACTTATTCATGTTGATAAATGTAAATGTAATGAATTCATTTTAACTGCTGTATGGTGGTCCATTTTTGCATTGAGGGACAGTTTCCAATAGAGTTGCAATGAACACTATATGTACGTCTTCACAGGCACAAGTATAAATATTTCTCTAGGGAAGACTCCTCCAAGTAAAATTACTGTACTAGGTAATGGAGTGTAAGTATCTTCAGTTTTGTGAGGTGTTGTCAAATTGTTCTCTAAAGTAGTTGTTCCAAACATTCCCACTAGCTGTATCATTGTCAACACTTACTGCACTTACTAATTTTCATCTGCCAAAGAGTATGAAATGGAATCTCATTATTTTAATTTCTACCTCCCTAATTACTAGAGAGATTAAGCATCTTTTCAATGCTTATTATCCGAGTTTTTTCCTCTTTGAATTCCCTTCTTAACCTTTGCCTTGCCCATTTTTCTATTATGTTGTTTCTGCTTTTTCTATTGATTTCTAGGAGTTCTTATTATAGTCTATATACTAATCCTTTATGGATAGTCTATATACTAATCCTTTGGACTGCAGATATCTTCTAGTCTGTGACTTGTCTCTTCACTTTGTTTATGGTTTCTTTTGATATAAAGAATTTTAGTCTTTTCCTTTATGGGTATGCATTCTTAGTTTTGTTTATGAATCATTCTCTCCTGTTGTCATAAAAATATTCCCCTATAATTTTTCCCTAAAGTAAATTCTAACTGTGTTACTAACTAGCAAGAAATCTGGGTAAGTTCCTGAATCTATCTGGGCCTCACAGGGCTCATCTGTAAAATGGGGATGATAATAATGTATACTTCATAGAGTTGTTCTTACCATTATTCATCTGTATCAGGTAGGGACCTAAAGGAAACAGATATCACTCTTAAATTAGAATGACATCAGATGGGTTTATTTACAAAAGTACGGGTGGGTGCAGGGAAACCATAAAAGATAGTACAATATTCTGATACGAGTAATAGCAAAAGAGCTGTTATAACACTGAGGCCAAAAGAGAGGAGGAGAGTAGCCCATCTTTATTGAAAAGACAGACTCCATGTAAAGAGAGTTACCTTCGGAGAGATAGTTAGCAGTCTTGGATCCAAGGACATTGTAAACCTGAGGCAATTTGGCAGAAAGGCACCTGGGGAATAAATACACTGTTTTTCCTTTCTCCAAAGTCCCCCTGGGGTTCTGCGTGGGCTGAAGGCAGAGGGCAAAGGAGACCACTGATATTGTCCATATCTGGACACTGAGAAGGACGGGGAAATGGATCTGGAGAAGCAAATGGAAGATTTGACATACATTCAACCAAAATTTATTGAGTGCCAACATGAGGTAGGACTGCTCTAGGCACTGAAGATAAAACAACGAACACAGTGGACAAGCACCTGACTTTATGAACTTACATTCTAATGTGAGTAGACAGACAATAAATATAAGCAAATATAACATGTCAGGTAGTACCAAGTGCTGGGAAAAAATGAAGCAAGATGAGGATAGAGTGATGTTGTAGGAGGTGTAGAGTGGTCGGGGGAGCATTTTGAAGAAGGCATCATTTTGGCAATGATTTGATGGAAATAAGGGAATGAGCCATGTGTATACCTCATAGAAAAATGCAAAGGTTTTAAACAAATATCCTCAGAGAAAGGGCTGTCTGCAAGCTCTGAGTCAGGTCAAATAAAGATAGTGTTGAGTAGGATCTTCTTAGGAACCACCAGACAGGTCAAATAATGACAATTCTCTGAGAATGGGCACTGAATGAGCTCCAACTCCACTGAATGAGCTCCATCCACTGGAGGGGTCCAGTGGCTGCTAGGCTACTGGTTTTCACCATGATTGCAGGCTTTTGGTTTTCAAGGTTACCATGGAGCTGGGGAGACGGGAAGATGGGAATAGAGCAAGTTAAAATGCTACATAAGTCATTGTTCTTACTGAAATTAAGCCATTTTTCTTGCATAAACACTCCCTTCAATGTTGTAAAGCTTTGGTTAATTTCCAAAATTAAAAAAAAATTGATCCTGACAATTTTGCCAGTGTTCTCATTGATCTTATGGAAGAGTGGATTTTGGGGGGTTCTTACTCTACCATTTTTGCTAATGTCATGTCTTCCAGTTGTTTTTCAGCCAAATCCTTTAAAGTCATTCTTGGTGTCTATCTTTCTCAAACATCCCATATCAACAAATCCTGTTGAAGTAGCAAATCCTCTACTTTCAAAAATGTATCCTGGCTTCCACCACTCATCAACACCTTTATTGCTGCCACCCTGACCTAAGCTACCCCTTTCTTGTGACTCATTTTCCAATAACACCTCTTCACCTTTCCTCAGATTGCCAAGCATGGTCCTATTTTCAAAACCTTTGCATTTTTCTATGAGGTATACACATAGCTCATTCCCTTACTTCCATCAAATCATTGCCAAAATGATGCCTTCTTCAAAATACTCCCCTGACCACTCTACACCTCTTTCACCATCACTCTATCCTCATCTTGCTTCATGTTTCCCAGCACTTGCTACTACCTGACATACTGTATTTGCTTATATTTATTTGCAAATTTTCAACACTGCATCTGCCTGTGGTAGTGGATAACCACTCAGGGGGTTAAAAAAAAAGTAGGCTAAACAAATATTTTAAAAATAAAATCTGGGGATTGTGATGTCCCTAGGGGGCTTTGATATATTCTGACATATTCCAGGGAGTCTAAAAGGCCATGTACATTTTTAAGGCTGTAAATGGTAAGGAAAGACCTGAGAAGCACTTAAACTATCACCATTGACTAAGCATGATGCTCTGCACAAGTAGGAAGTAAAGCTTAAGGCAGAGCTGTAAACTCTGTGGCTGACTGCCAAAGCCACTAAACAACCCACTACCACCACCAACAAACAGCATCAAAACACCCTGGAAACGGGGCAGAACCTGATTTTCATTGTTGCCATATTATATTATTTTAAATATCCAGTTTTAAACAAAAATTTGTGATATATTCAAAGAAACAGGAAAATATGGATCATACACAGGAAAAAGCACTCAGTGGAAACTATCCCTGTGAAAGTCCTAGATTTTGCTAGATAAAACTTTCAATTAGCCATTAAAAATATATTCAAATAGCTAAAAGAAATCATATCTAAAGAACTAAATGAAAGAGAATAATGTCTGAGGAAAAAGAGTACATCAGTTAAAAAATAGAAATAATTTTTTAGAAGATCCAAATGGAG
>JAVSCE010022558.1:0-116405 GCA_032199065.1 Smutsia gigantea | reverse complement strand
TTTATTTTAACTTTGCTCTTTGTAATTTAAGGACCCATTTAAGGGCCTGAAATATTAAAGGTCTTTCAGGTTAGAAATAACTTGATTATGTTAAATATGACATATTCCAGCTTCTTTTGAGGCCAGTGATAAGGCATTTTTTTCCCCTCTAGAAAAAACTGAAAAGCCTTTTTCTCAATTATATAACCAGCCATGGAAAGTCAGTTCTGCTAAGAACATACAGCTTTTTTTCACTCATTCAAAAACATTTTTGGTCCTTTACTTTGTGCTAGGAGTTATACTAGGTGTTGGGTATGCAAGGACTTGTTCTAGCCTCAAGAAACTTAGCCTAGAGAGAAATACACAAAAAGTAATAAAATAGCAAAGCATATTGCTTTAAAGGGGGAAGCTCAAAGAATGAAAGGTTAATGCACATCCTTAAGTCTGTCTGGGGAGACAATATAGGTTTTCCCCAAGAGGTGGCATTTAAGTAGAGGTGAGGTGGGGATTCCACCAACAGTAATAAATGTGTGCAAAAGATTTGAGAATGTTGGCCTAGTTGGAAAACTGGCTAACATTTGTTGGACTGTAAAGGGCTGGAAGGTGGAGTAGGAGGAAAGCACTGAGGTAAGACCAGACATCCGGTGCCAGAAGTCCATGCCATGTTCTATATGCCATGCAAAATTTTATTTTTTTCTAGTATAGAGTCATTAATTGAGTTATGATAACCATCTACGTTTGACTGAAGAAACCACTTAAACTTCCCTAAACCAAATACTCAGGTAATAAATTCTCAGAAACATCATCTTTCTCTGATTAAGTCTCTCTTGGCAGCAAAGGTGCATTAATTCACAATTAATCTTTCATGAGTCAAACGTAAGGGTGTCAAACCTGGGCAATTTCTAGTCCTTTCAGGTGGGGTGTCAGAAGTCTGGGCCAGTAGTCCTTAAGCCTATAGTGTTGGATTGTTGAGCCTTACATTCTCCCCCAACTGTCTACTGCAAAAAAATGGGGGTTAGGGAAGCATTGGATGGGGGTGGGAATAATGGGGTGCGCAGGGCTTTTAGAGGCCAAGCATATTACACTGAGCCTAAGTAGGAACTGACTGCTTGCCACCAGAGAGACTGGCCAAACCTCAATGGCGCTTTGCAGCCAGGAATTTTGGTACTTTGCTCCCGTCACCTCATTCAGATCTTTGTAATTTTCTTCAGCCTCATGTCCCTCTCCACCCAGACTTGTCTGTTTGCCCCCCAGGATCCCCTTTTCAGGCCTCCTGCTTTCTTCCTCCTCCTTCCGCGCTTAGTGGGGTGCCGGAGCCTGGGGCCTTGGACGGCACTAGGCGCCTTGCTTTGCTAAAATCCCATCCTCCTTTTTCCTTATTGTTCCGTCATTCTCTGCCAGCCACCGAGTTTCTTCCTCCCCGTCGGCGCGGTCTCTCCTGCTGTTCGCCCGGGAGCCAGGCGGCTCCAGGAACCCCAAGCGGATGCGGCCGCGGTAGAGTGCCACGTCTCCGCTGCCAGCAGGCCAGCGCCTGCGTGGGCTCGGGGGCGGTGCGGGGCGGTGCGGAGAGGCGGGACCTGCGCGTGAGCGGCGCGGAGGACACCCAATGGGACCTGCAGAAGGCGGTGGCGGCGGCGCGGTGCACGCCGAGGGGCGGAGCCCGGTGGCAGTCGCTGGCGAGCCCGGGAGGCCGAGAAGGCTGTAGTTGGCTCCGCAGTCGCATCCCAGGGGGAGTCGTGTCGGCGTCCTCCTCGCCCCCAAGCCCGCCGATCGCCCCAGAGACTCGTGTGTGCGCTCCCGGCTTCGCCAGTTGCCCTGCGCTTGCCGTGTGTACTGTGCCTCCTTGCATCATGTGCGGTAAGGGGGCCGCGGTCGGGGGGCGTGTTGCGGGCGTTGCTGAAGTGAGGCGCCGGCGGGAGCGGGAGGGTGGAGGGTGTGGAGGGTGTGAAGTCTGGGTGCTGCGGGCGCGAGCGGGCGCGGGGGTACACCTGGGAGGGTACCTGAGAGGAGGGCGGGCCCTATAGGGGACTTTGGGGGACAAATGGGGCAGCTTTGCGCGAAGGGAACCCAGAGGGAAGAAAAATGTGTATTGGGAAAGGAGAGACGTCTGAGGGAATTGAGGTGTGGAGAGGGGTGCCTTCAAAAGAGCCCACCAGGTGAGTGAGGCAACCTGTGGAACATCAGGTGAGGTCTCTTGAACTTATTCTAGAATTTATCTTTTAAAAAATATTTGTTCTTAGTTGCTTTATTTCGGGCAGGCCCAACAGAAAATAGAACTAGAGCTAGAGCGACGACAATGGCATTACACATGATCTTACTACTTCCTGCCACCCCGTCTCAACAAAAACCATTGCTAATCAATAACTTGGTAAATGGGCTTACACCCTATCATCTGGTGGCAGAGGTCCGAAAGTGACTGTGGCGGTAGATCATCGATCATTTATCACTCGCACCCTTTAAAAATACTTACCTATGAAAAATATTGGTCTAAAGTATTTAATGAATGTTTTACCTAGAACAGTTAAAACATAAAGTTAAGCCCTATTATTGCATGCTTTGAGACAGGCGTTTTAATATTACCAGAAAGTGTTAGTAAAAGGGAGTGTCAGAATGATATCTAAAATGATATGCTGTAAAATTGGTATTAACTTGGCCTTGTCAGTAAAAAGAATTGTATTTTACCTTTTTTGTTGAAATTTACGACTGATCTTACCCCTGGAAGAACACTTTTTAAAGGGAAGTATGATTGTAACTGAATTGAAGCCATCTGGGAAACTTACTCTTTGTTAGCCTTTTGCAAGAAGAACTGAGGCTGGAGGTGGATTGTACTCATTAGTGTAAATTTTTCCTGTATTTAACTTTATGCTAATTTCAGTTTCTGAAAATATGGAGCAGGTTTAAATTTAGAGCAGATAAAAAACACACACACACACAAAAACAGAAACACCTATAAATAGCTTGCTGAAATTATTAGAATAGAGCTGACTTTAAAATCAGTTATACTTTTGCTGTGTCTTGTTTGTAGAATTGTTTTTGCAAAAACACATAATTTAGTTTGGAGCTGTGAAGTAGTGAATTTGCAAACTGCTTAATCTCCAGTGTGCTTCCTTTGGTAATTAACTGTTCCTGAACAAGGAATTGTGTGCCTAGTCAAGTACTTACTTGGCTTTCTGGTTGCAGGTCATTTCATCATGTTGTTCCAGGGGAAAAAAAAGTCAAAAGTACTACAAAAGAAAAAAATTCAAATCTGGTTTAGAAAAGGTTCAGATAAGGGCGAGGCTTTTAGGGTGGAGACTAGATGTTTGGAGTTTTTCCTATTGCCATCATCCCCACCTCACAGGGTTTACTGCTAAGGAAACAGTCGGGTTATAAAGAATAACTAACTAGTATTGGAGACATTTCTAAGGTTCTGGCTTTTAATTCAGACCAGAGTTTTGCATGATTCCAGGAGTAGGGTAGAGAATTTGTTTCCTTCTTAAGGTAAATCTTGAAAGTTAACTGTTAAAGAAGACAAGAGTTGGTCTTTATTTTCCTCCCACATCTTAATCATTAAAGTAAAATTTCTGGGCAGAGAAATTGAGTAGGAATGAAATTAAGATGGGAAAATCTACAGATTTACCTTCTGATTTCCTGCTTCCTACTCCAGTTTTCTAAAAGATTATTGTTTCAGCATGCAAATGTTGAAACAGAAAAGTGAAGGCTGATAATTCTGTGATAATGCTTTTTCCATTTAAATACGCTGATACAACTGCCATGTTTATCAGATTGTTGTAGGTTAATAGTGTTAATCAGAAAAAAAAAGTTCCTATGGTCAAGTAAATTTGGGAAGCAACAGATTAGACAATACTGAACTGGCATTTTTTATTGGAGGACTTCTTGAAACCTTTAGTGGGCTAATAACAATTGTGAATCTCCGAGAGAAGAATAGTGTATCTATTTTCCAGATTTATCTTCTTCTTGGTTCTTTGGAGTACATTTTTTCCTTTTTTATTTGTACCACTTTTGGTTTTGGTGAGTGTTAAGTCATTTATACTACCCATAGTTTTTAATAATTTTGCTGTTGTGTTTTTTTTTTTATAAGCATGGAGTTATACCCTTTTGTTTTCTTTTGGCTTTTTTTTTATTACCCCAAAATGCTTCATATTTAAATTTAGCTATCTGATTCTGTACTTGTGCCTTCAACACAATTTTCTGCTCCTCAGTAAGGAAAGCACACTTGATCCTGTTATGGACTTACTTGGAACCACCCTAGGCCCTGCTGACATATTTAGTTCATTTTAGACAATGCTTAAGAACTAGGTCTCACAGCACAAAAACCTCAGAGATGACCTGGGCACATAATACATGTGGATTTTGATGTTTTCCCCAACCTTCTTGGTACAAAGGTAAACAATACTATTACCAGAGCTTTGGGAGAGTCTAGTTTTGTTAGAGGCTGTATTGTAGGATAGCCTATGACAGTAAGTCAAACTGGGCCATTCTGAATGCCTCTAGACACCATCCCTGGAAGACTGGGTTATACCCTTCCAATCCCATAGTATATATAAATGAAACTTTTGTAAACGAGGTCATATTTAAAAGTAGTAATTGGTTTGCTATTTAAAAGTATTTTGGAACTTGAATCCTTAAAAGTTTTATGTAATTGTTTGATGGCTTTGCAGGTAACTGAGGGATGCTGAGACTGGCTGCTAGGATAAACCATAAAACCAATACTGTTAGCTTATCCTTAGAAGTCATACTGGATATAAAGTAGTTGTGAAAGAAAAAAATTAATTGCTTAATAAGCATTTCCTCAATTGTGTTCCCTGGAAAGGGAGAATTTAATAGGTGCTGGCAATGAGTAGTAGAAGGTAGAAAAGAGTTTTACACACACAAGTTTGAGAAATTCTGTCCACGGAAATTCACAATTAGCAAAACTAAAGGTTCTATGAAATTCTACAAATAAATCTGTTAACTTTATTTGGTATTTCATAAACCTTTAAGTAATGTTTCTTTTATCCCATCCCTATTTAGCATCCTGCAAAATAGTGTTCTCTTTTTGTGGTTTGGGGATTTTGACATTTCACGTACCTACAAAGTGTTAGAAAGTATTTGAAGTGATGGCTTTATGCTTGGTGCTCTGCTCTTTGGAGAGATTATTAAAATAAGGGAATTGCCTTCAAGGAATTGCTGTTGGACTAGAGGAAACAATGAGTACACATGCAACAGGTGTAGGTGATAATACACATACTTCGTTCATTGCCATTTTATAGACAGCAAGAGAAATGAATAGAAATTCAGACACTGGTTAAGCCAGGAAAATTACATGTAATGGAGCAGAACTCTTATGTTGAGGAATAATGCCAGCTAGTAGAGAATTACTGCATTGTGAGGGATACCACTGATAGCATTTACCCAACAGTGAATGGAGTCTTAAATAGGTTGAGAGCTACTGTCAGAAAGGTTTGAAAAAAGAAAAGTGCCAGGAAAAGAAACCAAAGAAGAGTGGAGGCAGAAGAGTTCCAAAATAGATATATTGTCTTGGAGCAAGTCTGCAAACGTAGAAAAAAAGGTCATTCATGCTTAAAACTGCAGAGAGAAGTTAATTGCATGTGGTATAAATAAATCATTAGAGAAATTGCATATATGAAGACAGACGGACCTGAGTTTGTGTTGAGGAGGAGGGCATGTATACCAATAAAAGAGAGAGTATTGTGGAATGAAGTCCCTGATAGAATTGAAATGTTGAATTCTAGAGCTGCAGTTCTTGACCAAAAGCTACGGAGTTACTGCAGGGTGTCCATTGATTGATTCATACTCTTAAGCATTGTCTGTAAATTGAATAAAAATTGTTCTAGTTCATTGGATAATAAAAATTAATGCACCATTGTGTAGGATCCTCCAAATATTTTGATGTTAACAAAAGGTTCTGGATTTACAAAGTTGAGGAATCACTTACCAAAGAGTTACAAGGAGGAAAGGCTGACTTCCGGGAAGTAGTATGTGAAATGTGTTTTCTATTTTGAATTTATATAGAAGGATTAGGCACCCTGGAATGGGTTTGCCCTGAGAGAGGGGTTGTGTCTTGAAAATGTGTGGTTTCTGGGGCATTCGATGAACTTTCTTTGGTCCTTGAAAATCTGGGAGAGAGGGTGTAAATATTGCCGTGGGTTGTATTCATATCTGCAGCGAGTCCCCAGGATGAACAGTCTTTGGCATGTTGGAAAAACATAGGAAGGATGAGAGGGTCTGTAAAGTATTAATTATCCTGTTAAAATGAATATGAAGGCTTGTCTTGCTAATGGGTTTCAGCCCCAGACAAGTTCATTATGGATTCAGTGGAGACGGAAAAAAAATGACAGTGGAACATTCTTGGGGTGAAAGGGTTATACCCAACTTTATTCCCACAGTGGCAGGCCTATCACTAGAATCCCATCCACTCAGAGCAAGTCTGTGTGCAGCAAGCTGGGTCTCTGCCACTGGGCCTCTCTACACCTCCTGCAGCTGTCTGTCCTTGGAGCTGCCACCACTCCAGTCTCTGCTTTCCTGCAGCCGCCCAGAGCACTGGGCAGAGCTCTTTATGTAGAGTCAGTGACAACGTATTGCCCACACAGGTATAGTGAGCAAGCTACCCAGGCCCAGGTGAGAATTCTGACCATAGGAACCATCACTTTCTCCACAAGGCTTCAACTCTTGTAAAGTGAAAATCTACCAAAGATAAGAAGGAAGCAGATTTTAAATAATTAAAAAATGCAAATAATTGAAATTCCTCATCCACTCCATGTAATTTTTTCCTTGTTTTTAGGATTGTAGAAAATGTTATTTTAAGTAATATTTCATCTTTTAAAGGAATCTTACCTGTAGAATGTGCCTCCATAATAATTATAGTGTTGAATATATTTCTGATAAGCATCTAGTTGATGCTATAATTTTAGTTGCAGCATTGTTTCAAATTACTAATAGTTAGAAAAACCTCAGTCAATAGGGAAATGGTTAGGTAAAATAAGATAAATCTATTATGGAGTAGTATGCAGCCATTGAATAGGGTAGATGAGTGTGTAGTGACATAAACAGATCTCCATCATCTTAAGTAAAATAAAAAGTACTGAACAATATATATAGTGTCATCACATTTATGTGTTTAAAAATGCACCTTCTAAAACCATGTACATCTAGGTTCATGAATGTAGGAAAATTCATAACCGAAGGACTGTGACAGTTTGTATGAGAGTAATGGTGGTTATCTACTCTGTGTGAAGGTAGATAGAGGAGATTATCAAAATTCCGTAGGATTTGTGTAATTTGAATCTAACGATGTTAATGAGTTAATTGTAACTTGCATTATAAGAAAAATTTAATGAAAGTTAAGTGGCATTGTAAACGGATTTTGATTCAGAAAGGAAAAAATTTATACAATGAATTTGAACACATCGCTGATAAATTACAATGTTTAAGGTCTCAAAATATCTTGTCAAGTGAAAAAATATATAAAAGTAAAATTTATTCATAAAGGACATAAATTCATCCAGGCATAGGAACTTTAACGATTTGATTAGTCAGCTAAGTTGTATTCAGTTTTCATTTCAATAAGTTTTAATAGTTTTTACTTAACAACTGGATTGCTTTCAACCAGGTGTGCCAAGTCTATGATCCAGGTTGTCTGAATATTTTGTTAAGCAAGGTGATCATAAGTGTTTCTATATCATTGAATTTAAGTTGCAGTTTTCTGAGAATGATTCTTGTAGGTGCAAATGTCCACTTCAGTTAGGGAGCTATTACTCCAAGTATATTCCATTATTAAGAAAACTTAGGTTTTGGGAAGACATGCTGATTTGGGAGCAGAAAATCACCTGTGCTTTATACAACATTGTGTGGTATTGGGGCAATTACTGAAGAGCAGTGGAGAATTGATTTTTAGGTTGTTAGAGTTACTTTAAGCAGAACTGTTTATAGGAGAGTTGATAAGACAAGTGAAAGACCTGAAATGGGGATCATTCTAGTGATTTCTGCTCTAATAAAGCACTGTCTTGTGTTATGAATACCTCCGTTGTGAATATGCCCTGCATGCCTGATTGGTTATTTGTCATTATATTTTCCCAGCTACCCCAGTATTTACAGATAACCCACTAATCTCAACAGGTGCACTGCTTTGGGTCAACAGTCTTGTCAGGGAGCTAGTCTATAAACTTTATAGATCCAGCTTCTCTTTTACCTGCGCTTTTCCTAACCAGGAATGACTTGGGTTGGTCCCTTTTTTTACTTCTCCCAGCTCTGTTACTTTGATCTTAAGAAATTTCTCTACATGTGTCATCCTTTTCTTCCTTTTGGCTCCTGCCCAGTTATGTAAGGAGAAATGTTGCTTGAGTTTTAGTACTCTTCCTCTTCCTTTTCTTTGTTCCAACAGTGAACCAAAAAGTGACAGTAATTATTATGCATAATCATAGTGCTTCCTATCAAGAAAAAAGCAGTTTCTGAATTGGAGCATGATATATGTTATTTCATTGCACCTAAGATGCCACTGATTGGGAAATGCATCTTTATTATGTAGACCACAAGGAAAGAAAATATGTCTTAAAATCAGTGTTGTCAATATTTAGAGCCCTAGAAAGTATTCTGAAGATGCTTTCAGACAATTAAAGGCAAAGTGATCTGATTAAATTTACCTTGAACTAGTGATGAATCTTAGTATCACTAATAAGGGACCAACAGACAACATAAAATAGATAACATACATGTGAATAATTCTTGCCTCCCATTTTTAACCTACTCAGTCAAGCCTTTAGATCTGTTGTCCAGTTTACAGGAAATACAAGGAATAGAGAAACTGGTTAGACTATACTATATGGAAACAAGACACAGCCAGAAGGTAAGACACTCAGTAAGCAAATTGGCCCTGGCATGTCAGAAGTCAGTGTCCTGAAGAAAACAGGGCAGCTGAGGAGACCATTCTGGATTCAAAGAGAGTTTTGAGACATAACAATCAAATGTGAGGTGTGATCCTTTATTATATTCAAGAATGAACAAATCAGCTTATAGAAGACTTGTTTTTTTTTAATAATAGGGAAATTTGAACATGAACATTGTATTAGATGGTCTTAGAGCATTATTTGGTTAGGTGTGATGATAATACAGTTTTGGAGAAAAATGTCCTCATATTTTGTTACTTTGCTTTTATTCTTAACAGTATACTCTGAAAAATAATAAGGCTCTTTACCAGGTTTCCAGTTTTAATTTGGTAGATGCAATGCAGACAGAACAAAATCAAAATCATGGAAATAGAACAAAGAAATGAAGCCCAGAAGAGTCTGTAGAAGTATTAAAAAGTGTTACATTCATCAGGAATATCTCTAAGGCAGTCAGAGAAGAATCTTCAGAAATCATAGCTCATCAAGCTAAAGGGGACTATAGATGTCTTTAAATGTCAGAGGTAGGAAATATATGACCCTTGTGCTATCACTTCCCACATCTAGTAATAGCTGTTACTAATCAATCATGGCTTTCCTTCCTGTTCAGGAAACGGCTACTGAATCCCTTTACAGTTACTACCAGTTAAATAACTTGTTGGCATTTGTTGTGAAATCTACTTTACTGTCTCTCAGCCAGACCCATCCTTTTGCAGAAGGGAAAGCTGAGGCAGGGTGGTGTAGTGGAAAGGTTTGAGGGCAAACATGAGTTAAAAAGTCACAGGATTTCCAGTGAAGGAGTACTTTTTAAAAATGAGCTAACAAATGGTTGGTGTGAGTTTTATTAGTTTATCACATAGTTAACAGTTTTAAAAGTTTGTTTGGAGATGGGTATTGATCTAGAAGGCCTTTTTCCCCTTGAAATTATACACAGGATTTCAAGATTCATATAGTGAGTCAGTGTAAACCAAGGAGGTTGAAGTTAGGAATAGTATTAAATTGAATGCTGTTGTTGATTTATATGTATTGGATTTAATGTTGCATCACTATGAATTTTCTTTTTAAAGATGTTTTGAACCTCTAATTTGTTTTAAAAGCAATTGGTTTTATATTAACATTTGAGGGTTTTTTTTAGTATTCATTTATTATGTTTAATTTTTAATTTTCTATATATATTACTTTTACCATCAGATTACCATTAGAATTATGTCTTAAAAAAAGAAAGATATTTTAGTATGAGTTTTTCTGGATGAGCTGCATTATTGGGGTTTGGCAGCCCTGGACTTCCTCTTCAAGACTGACTAGATAGAGCACCTCAGACTGCAAGCAGTTCTTGACAGTGTAACATGTTAATGACTTCAAGTGAGCTAGATTGTATCCTCCTCTAGCAGTTTATTTAGTTGTTGCCTGTGACAGTGGTGGAGAGTAGACTAGTTGAGAATCAGTGTTCTTTGGCACATTTATAGTATTTTGGGAAAAGATTTATAATCTATGTACATATTGTCTTTTAATCATCTAATTGAAATAATTGGGACTGATAGTTTTCTGTATGTGTTTAATCTTTATCAGATGTCAGTGACCCATCCATGGTGGGGAAGAGTGTAAAACACATAAAACTTTGATTTACACCCAGGTTATTGGTTTAGTTTGTTCATATTACAGATACTTTATAAAGGAACAGCAGAAACAACAAGAACCCCAAACCTTGTGCAGGGCTGTGGTGCTGTCAAAGTGGGATGCTTATATAATACATGATAACTTAAAAATCTTTGCAGGTGTAGGTTTTTTTTTTCTTGAATGTAAGTGAAATGTACAATTTCTCTATGTCTTTGGCTTTGTTCTACCCTTTTTGGGAAAGTCCAGACAGTTGTTTTGGGTGGTTTTGGGTTCTAGTTTTGGATTTCTTTTCTGATTTTTGAAGGGCATGTTAGTTTACTTGAAAAAATTGCATTGTACTAATGATGATCGTACATATTTTGATGGCTTTCTTGTTAGATATTAACAATGTGGTTGAAATGCCTGAATAGGACCAAACTCTTAATGGTAATAAAGATATCTTTTCAAATGGAAATGAAGACTAGTCATTCTGGAGTTCCATTCCACAGAATTAATCTAATCTCTTTACAAATCAGTGGCATTATAGTGTAATATTAAGAAAAAGGAAAGTTCTTTCATAAATAAGCAACTTGAACTTATATTTCTGTATTTTGGTCTTCAGTTTTTATACATTTAAGCTACATGCTCTTTGGCTAAGGAAGTCATGGAAGGCATCAGATAATTTCCATGCTGCTGTTCGTAAATGTGGATTTCCTTTACCTGTGTTCTACTACCTCTTTGCTGTTTTGGTTCATATTGTACTCATCCTTTTTATTCTAGTTTTGCTTTTTCAAATGTATGCTCCTTTTCTATGAATTCTCAATAGTTGTTAACATTTTAGTTTTTTGCTTTTTTCTGCTAGTATCTGCTGAACAAATGATTCAAGCCATTTTCTCTTAAGATGATTATATGTATTTTTAGTCCATTTTTGCCTTTTCTTAAATAGGTTGTATTTTTCACATCATCGATATTTGTAAGTTATTTATTCCTAAGTGTTATGGATAGCATTATCATTGGAAGTAAGAAAAGTGATTCATTCCATGTATATAGTTTTATAGGACCTATATGTTGCCTAAAATACTTAAGCAAATGTTTTCCTTTAAACATAATGTGCAGTATGTAGGTCATAAATCACAAAATTGTTGATTGATTTTTTAAATTAAACTTTCCTTGACAAATGGCAGTGATGAAAGGTAAGTGATCAGCCTTATAAGCTTCATTGAAACTAAGCATTTGACATATTTGCTTTAGTCTTTTACATTTATGAGAAATGCCTCTTTATAAAAAGTTTCACTGCCTTAAATAATTTTAAGTGAGGATTTCTCTTTTTTAAAGATGAACTCTAGGTTCACATTTTTGCATATCTTAGACATAATTATGCAAATGAGATTTTGTCATAATTATGTCAATTTAACCAGAATTTTCTATTTGTTTATTTGCAGGTATATTTGCTTACTTAAACTACCATGTTCCTCGCACAAGACGAGAAATCTTGGAGACCCTGATTAAAGGCCTTCAGAGACTAGAGTACAGAGGATATGATTCTGCTGGTATTTCCTTTTAAAAAACTACAGATTTTGCATGATTCTTGAATCTATTTGATTTTTTTTTCATTTTTTAAATTTTTTAGTTAATTATTTAGTAATGTGTGTTTTGTTGTTTTGGGTAATTCTAAAATCTGAAAAATTTTTGGTTTATGTTTGAAAGGTTTGTTTATGTAATTTCAACAGTATTACCATTTATGCATAATATTATTTCTTGTGAGTGTCTTTTTGTTACGAATGTTACTATAAAAATTTAATCACATGGGGACATTTTCATGGTAGAACAAAGTTCTTGAAGGTTTTGCTTTATAAATTACTTTTTTCTTTCCTGTAACTTTAATAACTTTTTTTCCATGGATTCCTTGTTTTTGGCACATAAACTTTCCTGAAATTTTTCTGTCTTAAGTAAATGACAAAGCAGATAAAAATAACTTCTTGTCAACTTTATGTTCTACTCTAGTTCCTTCCCTTAACTGTGTCAGGGGTCCCCAGGACTACCCCTAGTTTTGGTGATTCCCTAGGAGGACTCAGCATATAGTTTCATGCCTGTGATTTATTGTAATAAAAGAATATAGCAAAGGGGAAAAGCACATGGGGTAAAATCTGGAGGAAACCTAGCATAAGCTTCTCAGAGTTCTCTCCCACTGAAGTCACATAATGTGCACTCAGTTCCTCCAGCCAGTTGTGACAACATGTGTGAAATGTTGTATATCAGGGAAACTCATTAACCACTCAGTGCCAAAGGTTTTTTACTGAGGACTGGTCACGTAGGCACCCTCTGACTAACAGACCAAAATTTCAGACTCCTGGAAGGAAAGCAGATACTCAGCAGTGCCACTTTGTTTGCACAAACAGTTTAGGTGCAGTGGGCCATTCTTAATCAGGGTGGTGGTAACCCTTCTAAAACCCAGGTTCTCAGATGCCAGCCAAGGGCTGACTTTGCAGGCAGCCCTTTCTAAGGATAGCTGTGTTAGGCCTGCTATATTAACTCTTTTCTGTACTTTTAACGTGGCCAGATGTTATGGGCATTTATCTTCCATGACTTTCCTCAGTTAATAGAAAGTCAGTTCCTCAAGACCTTTGCTCTTCAAATTCTCTCCTTCCTTAGCTTCTCTGACATCACCATTCTCTTCCTAACTTGCTGATTCTTTTCTGTTTGTTTTGGGAGCTCCTGTTCTTCCATCTGTTGTTTAAATATTAATGTTCAACATTTTTTCTGGGGCTCACTTTTCTTACTTTGTATCTTCATGTGTGAGCTCTGACTTCATCAACCTCCTATGTGCTGGTGACTTAAAATCCAAGCTGCAGACCTGTATTTCCAGCTGCCTCCTAGAAGTTTCCCCCTGGATAATCCATGATACTGTAAACTTTGCACATTCAGAATTGAACTGAATACATTCCACTTCTCACCCTACTCCCACTCTATTCTTTCTGTGTTGCTTTCATCTACAATCATTAGGCCCAGGAGGTATCCCAGACTGTTCCTACTTTCCCTCATTATGTCCAGTCAGTTCTGATCTCCACATCACTGATTTCTGTCTTTATTAGCACCCTTTGGTTCAGGCCTTGCCTCATTTTGGTTTGCTATAGCTATAGTTCTTGACAGCTGGTTTCTTACATTTCTTCCCTTCAACCTATTCTCTACTCTGTTACCTGAAGATTTTCTAAATGTTCTTGCCATGTGAATTTTCTACTAGACTCTATTCAGTGCTTTTCCAATACCTTCAGGGTAACTTTTTAAAATTCCTTAGGAACTTAAGTAGAGTCTCAAGAAATGTGTTCCCTGACATTCCTCCTTTATTTCCTCTCTGAGGTGGGTGCCCATCTTGTGAATTTTTCCATTGTGCTGCAGTTGCAACCCAACTTGTGGTACTGTTACTATAACCTAAGGCCACACTGTATTGTAATTATTTTTTCCCTTTGTGTCTTCTCAAGAGATAATAGAAATTTGAGGATACAAACTGAGTTATTTTCATTTTTGTCTCCAGCAGCTGCCATGGTTCTTGACATATAATAGATTTCAGTAAATGTTGATTGATGAATAAGTGAACTAATTAAATGAAAGAATGTTTTTTAATTAAAAGCTTTGCCTCACACTGGTAATGTAATTGTTTCTAAATCTTGCTTTACTACCCCGTGGTGTTTTAGGTGTGGGAGTGGATGGAGGCAACGACAAAGATTGGGAAGCCAATGCCTGCAAAATCCAGCTCATTAAGAAGAAAGGGAAGGTTAAAGCACTGGATGAAGAAGTTCACAGTAATGTACTTAGTTTGATTTTTGTCTGCCCTCCCCTTCTCCCTTTCCTATCTAATTACCTTTCTGCCCATATTTTGGGACCTATTTTAAAATAGTAACATTTTTTAAAGTTGATTGGAGGGAAGGAAAGTGTTTTTTAATTATCTGTACTGGTGTAAAAGTACCTTAGCTTCAAAAAATGATCACATTACCCAAGGTAGGAAATTAGTTAGGTGCGTTGTGTTCATCAAGCTCATTATCCTATGGTGAAATGGCCACCGTTCCTGAGGAAGGACAGAAGGCATTGTTACTGGTGTACTTGTTCATGTGTCTTTACTTATGGTTGTCTTCACTTTGGACTAAATGCCTAGTATGGCATATGGTCACTCTGGATATTGCCACTTTTAGTAGGTCTGATATAAGCAAGTAAGTATCATGTTGTTCCCTCACGATTTTCTTTCTTCCCTGGCATGAAGTAGTTGCCCAGAGACACATGCCCCATTAAAGGAGATATACTTCTCAGTATTTAGTGTATAATATTATGCATATACACCTTAATTTTTCACAGGAAACTTGAAAACAAGAACTTAGAAGTAGAGAAAATAATTAACAATTTTTAAAAATACTTGGCAAAACCCAGGAAATGGCAGTTTTTTATGGGTCTGATCAAATGGGTGCCATCGTAGTCGTCATATAGGAGTGCAGGTAGAAGAGAATGATGGAGTCACTCTTTTTTTTTTTTCATATAACCAAATATTTAGCATTGTAGTACTTGCCTATTAACAAATGAAGTCAGTACTTATTTTGCATGTATTGTGGGTGGGATTAGCTAGAGATAGGCAGGCAGCCAAATGGTGACACTTCAGAAACTATAGTATAAATATTTGGTCTACTGTGTATACTGCACCCTGTATACCAGGCTGATTATAGTAGGGTCTATAGGAGAGAACAAACAGATTGCTTTAATATTCAGGAGAGAGCTAGTTCCCACAAATTGGGGAGACTTGGGATATATAAGGAATAACTGTTGATTATATTTGTGCACTGCAAGTGAGAAGAGAGGACCTTTCCAGTAGAATAACTTGGGCAAAGATAAGAATAGGGACGTCAAGTTTGGTGGAATGGTATAGGTGGTCCTTTTTGCTTGTTTGTTTTTGTTTTTAGTATTTTATTTTGCCGGTATATCTTTTTTTTGCTATTACTAATGTACAATTACATGAGCAATATTATGGTTACTAGACTCCCCCTATTATCAAGTCCCCACCACATACCCCATTATAGTCACTGTCCATCAGCGTAGTAAGATGCTTTAGAATCACTACTTGTCTTCTCTGTGTTATACTGCCTTCCCTGTATGCCCCCCTGCCCCTGCTACATTATGTGTACTAATCGTAATACCCTCTTTGCCCCCTTATCCCTCCCTTCCTACCCAACTTCCCCAGTCCCTTTCCCTTTGGTAACTGTTAGTCCATTCTTGGGTTCTGTGAGTCTGCTACTGTTTTGTTCCTTCAGTTTTTTTTTCTTTGTTCTTATACTGCACATATGAGTGAAGTCATTTGATACCTGTCTTTTTCAGCTTGGCTTATTTCACTGAGCATAATACCCTGTAGCTCCATCCATGTTGTTGCAAATGGTAGGATTTTTTTTCTTCTTATGGCTGAATAATATTCCATTGTGTATATGGTACCACATCTTCTTTATCCACTCATCTACTGATGGACACTTAGGTTGCTTCCATTTCTTGACTATTGTAAATATTGCTGCAATAAACATAGGGGTGCATATGTCCTTTTCAAACTGGGCTGCTGCATTCTTAGGGTAAATTCCGAGGAGTGGAAATCCTGGGTCAAATGGTATTTCTATTTTGAGTTTTTTTAGGAACTTCCATACTGCTTTCCACAATGGTTGAACTAATTTACATTCCCACCAGCAGTGTAGTAGGGTTCCCCTTTCTCCACATCCTTGCCAACATTTGTTGCTGTTTGTCTTTTGGATGGCAGCCATCCTAACTGGTGTGAGGTGATATCTCATTGTGGTTTTAATTTGCATTTCTCTGATGATTATCAATGTGGAGCATCTTTTCATGTACCTGTTGGCCATCTGGATTTCTTCTTTGGAGAAGTTACTGTTCAGCTCCTCTGCCCATTTTTTAAATGGCTTATTTGCTTTTTGTTTGTTGAGGTGTGTGAGCTCTTTATATAATTTGAATGTCAACCCCTTATTGTATATGTCATTTATGAATATATTCTCCCATACTGTAGGATGTCTTTTTGTTCTATTGATGGTGTTCTTTGCTGTACAGAAGCTTTTTAGTTTGATATGTTCCCACTTGTTCATTTTTGCTTTTTTTTCCCTTGCCTGGGGAGATATGTTCATGAAGAAGTTGCTCATATTTATGTCCAAGAGTTTTTTGCCTATGATTTCTTCTAAGAGTTTTACGGTTTCATGACTTACATTCAGGTCTTTGATCCATTTTGAGTTTACTTTTGTGTATGGACTTTTGACAATAATCTAGTTTCATTCTCTTACATGTAGCTGTCCAGTTTTGCCAACACCAACTGTTGAAGAGGCTGTCATTTCCCCATTGTATATCCATGGTTCCTTTTTCATATATTAATTGACCATATATGCTGGGGTTTATATCTGGGCTCTCTAGTCTGTTCCATTGGTCCATGTGTCTGTTCTTGTGCCAGTACCAAATTGTCTTGATTACTGTGGCTTTGTAGTAGAGCTTGAAGTCAGGAGCATAATTCCTCCCACTTTATTCTTCCTTCTCAGGATTGCTTTGGCTGTTTGGGGTCTTTTGTGGTTCTCTATGAATTTTAGAACTATTTTCTCTAGTTCATTAAAGAATGCTGTTGGTATTTTGATAGGGATTGCACTGAATCTAGATTGCTTTAGGCAGGATGGCCATTTTGCCTGTATTAATTCTTCCTATCCATGAGCATGGGATGTATTTCCATTTATTGGTATCTTTTTCTTCTTTTTTTTTAACTCCTGTATTTTTATTTTATTTTATTTTATTTTTTATTAAGGTATTATTGATATACACTCTTATGAAGGTTTCACATGAAAAAACAATGTGATTACTACACTTACCCATATTATCAAGTCCCCACCCATACCCCAGTGCAGTCACTGTCCATCAGTGTAGTAAGATGCCACAGATTCACTGTTTTTGCCTTCTCTGTGCTACACTGTTGTCCCCGTGATTCCCCCACACCATGTGTACTAAACAAAATACCCCTCAATCCCCTTCTCCCACGCTCCCCACCTGCCCTTCCACACTCCGCCCCTTTGGTAACTAGTAGTTCTTTCTTGGAGTCTCTGAGTCTGCTGTTATTTTGTTCCTTCAGTTTTGCTTCATTGTTATGCTCCACAAATGAGGGAAATCATTTGGCACTTGTCTTTCTCCTCCTGGCTTATTTCACTGAGCATAATATCCTCCAGCTCCATCCATGTTGTTGCAAATAGTAGGATTTGTTTCTTTCTTATGGCTGAATAGTATTCCACTGTGTATATGTACCACCTCTTCTTTATACTATTCATCTACTGATGGACACTTGGGTTGCTTCCATATCTTGGCTGTTGTAAAAAGTGCTGCAGTAAACATAGGGGTGCATATGTCTTTTTGAATCTGAGAAGTTGTATTCTTTGGGTAAATTCCAAGGAGTGGGATTCCCGGGTCAAATGGTATTTGTATTTTTAGTTTTTTGAGGAACCTCCATATTGCTTTCCACAATGGTTGAACTAGCTTACATTCCCACCAGCAGTGTAGGAGGGTTCCCCTTTCTCTGCATCTTCGCCATCATTTGTTGTTCTTAGTCTTTTGATTGCTGGCAGTCCTTACTGGTATGAGGTGATACCTCATTGTGGTTTTAATTTGCATTTCCCTGATGATTAGTGATGTGGAGCATCTTTTCATGTGTCTGTTGTCCATCTGAATTTCTTCTTTGGAGAACTGTCTGTTCATGTCTCCTGCCAATTTTTTAATTGGGTTATTTGCTTTTTGGGTGTAGAGGAATGTAAGTTCTTTGTATATTTTGGATGTTAGCCCCTTGTCGGATATGTCATTTACAAATATATTCTCCCATACTGTAGGATGCCTTTTTGTTCTGTTGATGGTCCTTTGCTGTACAGAAACTTTTTAGTTTGATGTAGTCCCATGAGTTCATTTTTGCTTTTGTTTCCCTTGCTCGAGGAGATGCTTTCAGGAAGAAGTTGCTCATACTTATATTCAGGAGATTTTTGCATGTGTTGTCTTCTAAGAGTTTTATGGTTTCATGACTTACATTTAGGTCGTGATCCATTTTGAGTTTACTTTTGTGTATGGGGTTAGACAGTAATCCAGTTTCATTCTCTTGCATGTAGCTGTCCAGTTGTGCCAACAGCAGCTGTTGAAGAGGCTGTCATTTCCCCATTGTCTGTCCATGGCTCCTTTATTATATATTAATTGATGATATATGGTTTGGTTTATATCAGGGCTCTCTAGTCTGTTCCATTGGTCTATGGGTCTGTTCTTGTGCCAGTACCAAATTGTCTTGATTACTGTGGCTTTGTAGTAAAGCTTGAAGTTGGGGAGCATCATCCCGCCAGCTTTATTCTTCCTTCTCAGGATTGCTTTTGGTATTCGGGGTCTTTTTTGTTTCCATATGAATTTTAGAATGATTTTCTCTAGTTTGTTGAAGAATGTTGTTGGTATTTTGATAGGAATTGCATTGAATCTGTAGATTGCTTTAGGTAGGATGGCCATTTTGACAATATTAATTCTTCCTATCCATGAGCACGGAATGTGTTTTCATTTATTGGTATCTTCTTTAATTTTTCTCATGACTGTCTTGTAGTTTTTAGAGTATAAGTCTTTCACTTCCTTGGTTAGGTTTATTTCTAGGTATTTTATTCATTTTGATGCAGTTGTGAATGGAATTTATTTCCTGATATCTCTTTCTGCTAGTTCACCATTAGTGTATAGGAATGCAACAGATTTCAGTGTATTAGTTTTGTATCCCGCAACTTTACTGAATTCAGATAGATGGTCCTTTTAATCTACCTTATTGATAAGATGAGTTTGGCAGGCTAGAAAGCAGCTTGTGACCAGAATCACCACCTTTGAATGTCAGTATATCAGAACATGCCTTCACCTGCAGAAAAGTTAGAAAGTAGTGGAGAAGTGGAACTTGACAGGCATTTCTTGTGAATTTATAAGTGATAAGTCACTTTGAAGAGCAATCTGGCAGTATCTAAATGGGATGTGCCTGTATCCTGTGACCAAGCACTTCCACTCCTGGCCGTATACTTGAAAGATTCATTGTAGCAAATTTTAGAAACAGCATAAAAGTCTGCTAGTAAGGAAGAGGGACAGTAAGTTGTGTGTGATACAGTGAATGACCTATGTAGCTTCTGAAAGGAGTGCACTGGATCTGGTTCTTCATGTGGGGAAATGGGTAATTACTGGGAACTTAATGTTGAGTGAAAAAAGACAACCTGAAGAAGGATATGTAAAGTATAGTAGTACTGTTTTTAAAACACCAAAGACAGTAGTATTTATCATTTGTAAATGCCATTATTTATGGATACACGTTAGCGTAATAGAAGCTTAAAGGCGCAGATGGGGAGGTGCTCCATCAACCTGAGAATTCTTTGGGGAGGAAAGGAATGAGGTAGGGTATAAAAGAGCAATTTTTTATTTTTTAGATCTTAAAAACGATCTAAAGCACAAATGATTAGATGTAACATTTGTTAACTTTCCGTGTGGGTAGTTTGTGATGTTTATTTTATTATTCCTAGCATGTTTCAGTGTTTGACCTGTTTGAGGGATGACATCTCAGAAAAGGCCATTAGATTGGTTATTGGTAGCTTCTGACTTTGATAATACTAGCTAACATTTATTGATTGCTTTCTGTGACCCAGGCACTCTAGTAAGTGCCTTACATATATTTCAATTATAACCCATGACGTAGGAAAAATTATCACCCTCATTTTACAGATGAGGATATTGAAACACAGAAGAGTAGGTACTGTCAGATAGTGTAAGAAGTAAAGGCAGTGAAGTGTGGGGGCAAAGGAAGGGTGGAGAGGGTTGCTGTTCTGGGGAGTGACAAAAATTAAAGATTCTTTTACATTTTGTTTCTTTAAGAAGATGTGAAGCACAAATTGCTTTATGTTAACATTTTTTTTGTTGGAGATAGGTACTTGAGTGTTTTATTGCTACCAGCAAATTTAAGTATGTTTGAGCTATTTAAGAAAAGAAAGGTTGAAAGTTGAGAAAAGGTATATAGATGGCAAGAAGCCTTGGCGGTGAAAGTCAGGAGAGAGAGAGGATGCAAATAAGGAAATTACTGAGCTATTACAGTTCAGAAAGGTCAAGACACTGGTAGGAAATTAGCCTTTATAGGAGTCAAAGGTAAAATAAAAGCTAAATAAGACATTATGAGGTGAGGGGAAGAAGCTGAGCACAGTCCCTAAAATAAAGAAGCTATGTAGGATTGAGGCTTAAGGAGAATAGAAAAGATGAACTATCAGTTGAATGAGCTATCAGCTTAATGAATAAGGAACATGGATACATGTTTCATAAATGGGAACAATGATACACGTTTGGTAATTACCATGACTCAGTTTACAGAATTTTATGACTTTATTTTTTTACTGTTACTTGGCAGCTTGTAGTGGGTGGAGGCATGGGGTGAGAAAACTGGAGGTTACCTAGACTTAAGGTTCAACAAAGGCTTTAGAACAGAGATAACAGAATGGGTAGGGAGAGTCAAGGGTTGGAGGTCATGATTAATTTATGGAACAGGAAATCTTTGTGAGGAATATACTTACTGTCATAGCCATGATTTTTTTATTAGACATTAGTTAATGTTCCTTTGGCAACAGTGAAATAGGTATGGTAATTACCATGAGTTTGAAATGGATTCAATTTATAGACTCTTGTTACTTTCTCCAGTGTTGCCTGTCAGCATGTGAAGGGAGATACTGCTTTAATTATAGTTAGCCTAAAATATTTGTCAGATGTTTTCATTGTGTGCATTAGTTGGCTAAGTAGTGATAAACAGTAATCCTTTTTCTGGAGGTCATTTATCTGGTTACCTTTATTATTTAGACCACAGTTAAGCAAGGAAAGAATATACTTATCATTTTTATCCAGTAGTTGATTGAGCCATCCACAGAAATTTGAGTATCTGCCCTATAAGCAGATAATTTGAGTATCTGCTTAGTGCTTAGGATTCAAAGATAGTAAGGCCAGCTGCTGCTTTTGTAGAACTTAAATTCTGGTAGCAGCTAGGTTGACAACATGTCATAAATGTTGTACTAGTGGAGCAGAGTATATACCATTGTGGTTTTAATCTTAGGCTTTGGAGTCATCCAGACTTGGGTTCAAACCCTATCTCTGCTTCTTGTTAGCTGGGACCTAGGGCAGGTTCTGTGACCTCTTTGAGCTATAGTTTCTTAATCTGTAAAATAGAGTGTTGTGGAGATTCAATAACAATGAATATTTATTGAATACTTAGTATATACCTGCCATTGTTCTGGAACCTGAGGACATAGGGGAGAACAAGATAGGCAAACTCCCTGCCTTGATGGAGTTTACCATCTAGTGAGAGGGCCAGACAGTGAACAAATATATGTTAGGTAGTGATTAGTGCTATGAAGAAGTATGATAGAGATGACATTTGAGTGGAGACAATGTGATTGTCTGAATGAGGGAATTCTAGGCAGAGAACACCCAGTGCATACACTGTGCATGAGCTTGGCCTGTTATCTGCTGTAAGTCAGTGGGACGAGAGCACAGCAAGTGGGGGGAGAGTGGGAGGAGCTGAGGCTAGAGAAGTGGCTGAGGGCTAGGTTATGTAGGGTCTTGTTACTGGGAGGGCTCTTTCTCACCCCTCGTCTGGCACACAGACAAGGAATATGAAGGAAAATAAGAAGGCTAGAAGACAGTTTTATTTAGCAAGGAGAAAGTACACTCTCTAAAAGAGTGGGCAGCCTGAGAGGGCAGGACAAGCCCTGTTTATCTGAATACTTGTTGATTTTATGGGAAAGTGTGAGGGGTGGGTTAACAGGTTCAGATTATATAACTGCTCTGGATCTGCACATGCTCTTACTCATAATGCACACACATACAAAAACGAGATTAGGGTGAGGGTGGGTAATTCTAATGATCATGTGAATGGGCCAGTGTGTTCTCTGACATACCTTGGTGGCACAGGCATCAGCCTTGGGGATTTAATGTTAGTTTAAGGATCATGTGAATGTGTCAAGGTCATTCTTGGACATGTCTCAGTTCCTTTGTGCAGGTGTCAGCCTTGGCGATTTCCTGGCCATGCCTTCTTGTTTCAGGCAAAGAGTGGGTATAAACACACCTAGAAAGGTTACTGGCTTCCACCTCTCCTTTCCTTTTTGCTGCTCGTATCTAACTAACCGCCTACTTTAACAGTCTTAAGGGTGTTTTACTACATGTGTAGATTTTACTACATGTGTGTAATGGGAAGCCATTGAAAAAATTTTCATAGGAGAGATGTTCTACCTTCTGTTTTGAAAGACTCTTGGATTGGTGTGCAAAGACTAGATTGTGTAGAGGGAAGACTGGACACAGGGAGACCACTTAGGATTCTTTTGAAGTGGCCCATTTTAGAGTTGACTGTGTCTTGGGTAACAGTGATGGGGTGAAGTGCTGAGAAGTCTTTTGTACCTAGCATGAGTACATTCTCAGTAAGTGTTAGCTGTTGTTATTTGTAAAAGGTGTGTTGAGAGCTTTGAGGAATAATTGGAGAGGGGTGGGAGAAAAGTATGGAAAAGTAGGTGGGGCCAGATGGTGAAGGGACTGGTTACTACCATGAAGTAGGGTTGGGGCTTTATCTTATGAGAAAGTGGTTCTCTGGTTGTATGTTAGAATTTGAGGATTTCTTTTTTTTTAATTTAAAACATTTAAATTTTTTGAATAAGTAATACTCATACATAATACAAAATTATGAAAATGCAAAAATTAGCAGTAAGGGGGATTACGATATCCAACTACAAGCTCTACTACAAAGCCACAGTAATCAAGACAATTTGGTACTGGCACAAGAACAGACCCATAGACCAATGGAACAGACTAGAGAGTCCAGATATTAGCCCAAGCATATATGGTCAATTAATATACGATAAAGGAGCCATGTATATACAGTGGGGAAATGACAGCCTTTTCAACAACTGGTGTTAGCAAAACTGGACAACATGTAAGAGAATGAAACTAGATTATTATCAAAAGTCCATACACAAAAGTAAACTCAAAATGGATCAAAGACCTGAATGTAAGTCATGAAACCATAAAACTCTTAGAAGAAAACATAGGCAAAAATCTCTTGAATATAAACATGAGCAACTTCTTCATGAACATATCTCCCCGGGCAAGGGAAACAAAAGCAAAAATGAACAGGTGGGACTACATAAAACTAAAAAGATGTGCAGGAAAGGACGCCATCAAAAAGGTGTCCTACAGTATGGGAGAATATATTTGTAAATGACATATCCGATAAGGGGTTGCCATCCAAATTATATAAACAGCTCATGCACCTCAACAAACAAAAAGCAAATAACCCAATTAAAAAATTGGCAGAGGATCTCAGCATACATTTTTCAAAGAAGAAATTCAGATGGCCAACAGGCACATGGTAAGATGCTCCACATCGCTAATCATCAGGGAAATGCGAATTAAAACCACAGTGAGATATCACCTCACACCAGTTAGGATGGCCAACATCCGAAAGACAAGCAACAACAAATGCTGGTGAGGATGTCGAGAAAGGGGAACCCTTCTACACTGCTGGTGGGAATGTAAATTAGTTCAACCATGTGGAAAGCAGTATGGAGGTTCCTCAAAAAACTAAATATAGAAATACCATTTGACCCGGAATCCCACTCCTAGGAATTTACCCTAAGAATACAGAATCCTATATTCAAAAAGACATATGCGCCCCTATGTTTATCACACCACTATTTACAATAGCCAAGAAATGGAAGCAACCTAAGGGTCCATCAGTTGATGAATGGATAAAGAAGATGTACATATACACAGTGGAATATTATTCAGCCATAAGAAGAAAACAAATCATACCATTTGCAACAACATGGCAAAGGGATGGAGCTAGAGGGTATTTTGCTCAGTGAAATAAGCCAGGCAGAGAAAGACAAGTACCAAATGATTTCACTCATCTGTGGAGTATCACAACAAAGCAAAACTGAAGGAACAAAACAGCAGCAGACTCACAGAACCCAAGAGTGAACTAACAGTTGCCAAAGGGAAAGGGACTGGGAAGGGTGGGTGGGAAGGGAGGGAGAAGGGGAATAAGGAGCATTACGATTAGCATATATAATGTAGGGGGTGGCACGGGGAAGGCAGTATAGCACAGAAAAGACAAGTAGTGATTCTGTAGCATCTTACTACGCTAATGGACAGTGACTGTAATGGGGTATTTGGTGGGGTCTTGATGATGGGGGGAATCTAGTAACCACAATGTTGCTCATGTGATTGTATATCAATGATACCTTAATAAAAAAAAAGTAACAGTGGAAGTTTCTTTCCCACCCCACTTAGTAACTCTTTCTAGGAGTGATCCATGTTATCAATTTCCTGTATATATATCTGGAAATTTTTTTTATTGAAGTTTTGTTGATATACAATCTTATGTTGGTTTCAAATGTACGACACAGTGATTCAACTAGCAACATTATCAAATCCTCACTCCCTCTAGTGCAGTTACTATCAACATTGAAAGATGTTAGAGAATTATTGACTATATTCTCCATGCTGTACTGTCGTCCCTGCTTGTGATTGTGAATTATTGTGCTCCTTTGTCCCCCCAACCTCCTGCCTTGGTAACCACTAGTCACTTCTCAGTGTCTGAATGTACTGTTGTTTTGTTCATTCTGATTTGCTTTGTTTTTGTATTCTACAAATAAGTGAATTCAAATGGTATTTGTCTTTCTCTGCCTGGCTTATTTCACTGAGCATAATACCTTAAGGATTTTTTTCTTAATCCCTGTGACCAGGTTTAAGGATGATTCCTGGGTAGCTAGGGATGCAATCCACTTTCAAAGCAATGGAAGTCTATTCCAGTATTTTAAGCATTGTTTCCTGATCAGATTTGAGTTTTAGAATGACCTGATTAGCCAATATAGAAACCACAAAGACTGTGTGAAAATGCATGGACTTTTCTGTGCAGATCTGAGCAGTTTTCTCTTAATTCAGACCTAATGATTCTTAGCAAATGAATTTTATATTTAGGAAATTAGAAGGAGGGGGTAATTACTAGTAAATACTAGAACTCTTTCTTTTTATTTTTTTTCCTGGAACAAGCAAGAAGAAATGAGCTTACAGGGAAAAGAAATTAGAATAGCTGCTTTTCAAGGTAAAGGAACCTATGACCCGATACTTTCATAGTGTTACTCTGTTCTCAGGGATTATTCTTTGATTTTGGAAGCTCTTCATAATTGCAGTTTATATTGTAAGACATGTTTACATTCACTGGTTACCAAAGCAATTGTAGTCATAAGGTTGTGTGGGATTGAGGAAATGAATTTATTTTTACATGTCTAATTAAAATGACACTGGTTCTTTTCAAGGCAAGGATTAAATATAGATTTTTTAAAAATCACATTAACTCTTTGTCTTTAACTTCTGAGTTTGAAAATTTTCAAGCCTCCAGAAAAGCTGAAAGAATAGTCCATGAATCACCCATATACTTTATCTACTTTTACGATTGTTACCATTTTGTCACATTTGCTTTCTCTCTCTGTATACATTTTTTGGGTTGTTATGGGAAGCATTTACTGAAATATTTCCACTACATTAACTCCTAAGTCTTTTATTTTATTTTTTTACAACTACGTGCTTTTTAATTGTGTTGTTTATCTTTTTGTTTTTAAGTTGTTAGAGGATTTTTTTTTTATAATTTACTTTGGTATCCTTAATCTACAATTACATGTGCAATATTATGGTTATTAAACTACCCACTTTATCAGGTCCCCCACACCAACCCCAATACAGTCACTGTCCATCAGCGTAGTGAGATGCTATAGAATCACTACTTGTCTTCTCTGAGTTGTACAACCCTCCCCATGCCCCCCCAACATTACGTCTGCTAATCGTAATGCCCCTTTTTCCCCCTTGTCCCTCCCTTCCCACACATCCTCCCGAGTCCCTTTCCCTTTGGTAACTATTAGTCCATTCTTGGGTTCTGTGAGTCTGCTGTTTTTTTTCTTTCAGTTTTTTTCTTTGCTCTCATGCTCCTCATATGAGTGAAATCATTTGATACTTGTCTTTTTCGGCTTGGCTTATTTCACTGAGCATAACACCTTCTAGCTCCGTCCCTGTTGTTAATGGTAGGATTTGTTTTCTTCTTATGGCTGAATAATATTCCGTTGTGTATATGTACCACCTCATCTTTATCCATTCATCTACTGATGGACACTTAGGTTGCTTCCATTTCTTGGCTATTGTAAATACTGCTGTGATAAACATAGGGGTGCATATGTCTTTTTCAAACTGGGCTGCTGCATTCTTGGGGTAAATTCCTGGGAGTGGGATTCCTGGGTCAAATGGTATTTCTATTTTGAGTTTTTTGAGGAACCTCCATACTGCTTTCCACAATAGCTGTACTAACTTACATTCCCACCAGCAGTGTAGGAGGCTTCCCCTTTCTCCACATCCTTGCCAACATTTGTTGTTTGTGTTTTGGATGTTGGCCATCCTTATCGGTGTGAGGTGATATCTCATTGTGGTTTTAATTTGCATTTCTCTGATGATTAGTGATGTGGAGCATCTTTTCATGTGCCTGTTGGCCATCTGAATTTCTTCTTTGGAGAAGTGTCTCTTCAGCTCCTCGGCCCATTTCTTAATTGGCTTATTTGCTTTTTGTTTGTTGAGGTGCGGGAGTTCTTTATATATTTTGGATGTCAACCCCTTATTGGATATGTTTCCTGATTCCCGTCTGCAGTGCCTGTCTCCAGTGTCAGTCAGTGGCCCAAGCACACACATGTAAGCCTCTGTGCTTTGCGTCTCTAGCTTTTGTAGGCAGGGCCTCCCTCTGGCTGGCCTGATGGCAGTGCAGTGACTGCTGGTTTGCGAGCAGGTGTCTGCAGGCCACTAGGAAGGTTCGGCAGGCTCTGTGTCACAGTGGCAGACCTTGGAGTTTGGTTGGCAGCCATGGGGATGGAGCACCTGAAGCTCCTCAAAATTCCCAACCAGCTGAGCAGAGCATGCCCAGACAACGTTGTCCAGCTCTCCCTTCTCCCATGCAACAAGCTCCAAGCAAACCCTGCCCCTTCAGCAGCCCTCTTGCTGCTAGGAAGCCTCTCAGACCGCCTGCCCTCCTCTGACACAGAGTGGCTGGGTGTGGATCCCGTCCTCCACAAGCGTCCGGAATGTCAGTCTCCCAGGCCCTCTGCCTGTCCGAGCTCCCCAACATCCAGAGGACCATACAATATAGGTCTCCTCTCACAAAGCAGATCTCTAGGGCTAGGTGTTGAGCAGTCCCAGGCTTCCGCCCCTTCCCCGCTCCATGTCTCTTCCCCCCACCAGTGAGCTGGTGTGGGGGAAGGGCTTGTGTCCTGCCGGATTAAGGCTTTCCTACATTACCCTGTTTTGTGAGGTCTGCTCTGTTCGTGAGGTCTGTATGCAGTCTGGTTCAGCCCTCTTTCTTCTTGCTGCTTTATGGTTAGTTGTATTAATTAACTATATTTTTGTACTATTTGTGGTTTGGGGAGAAGTTCTCTGTGTCACCTCCCATGCCACCATCTTGAATCTAAAAGAGTCGATCTTCACTAACTCTTAAAGCCTTTAATTACTATCTTGAGTATGACTGTACAGTTGTTTACAGTTTAAATAATTGTATATTCCAGGGGAGCAGCACTGCAATAATGTTATTTAAATACAGCTTTATAACATTATCTGTACAGCATGATTTAATATTGAAATTTTTCATTTTATTTTTTTTAGAACAACAAGATATGGATTTGGATATAGAATTTGATGTACACCTTGGAATAGCTCATACTCGTTGGGCAACACACGGAGAACCCAATCCTGTCAATAGCCATCCACAGCGCTCTGATAAAAATAATGGTATGGTCAGATTTTATGTGCCTTGGAATGATTGTGGATGGGTTGATAATGGGAGATGAATAAGGTTCTTGTGTTTTTGTCATTTTAATTTTTTTTTTAATCTGGAAAATTTCAAACATTCAGAAGTAGAGAGTATATAAAACCTGATGTATCCATCACCCAGCTTTAACATTTATCAATACGTGATCATTTACCATTTACATTTATCTATTACTCTCCCACCCGATTATTTGGATGCTCTTTCTCCTTTTTACTGTGTCTGTCTTACAAAACTTCCTACAGTCTAGATCTTGCTAAATGAATGTATCCTATGGTGTCATTTAACATGTTTCTCAGTTGTCCTTCTGTTACAAATTGGTATGGTGTTAATTTACATCTGGAGATTTATAATGTTTGGAGGTTTTTCTTTTTGTATTGTTAGTAGCCATAGAGTAATTATTTATTTAGGAATTGTAAAATGGTGAGAGTCTAATACTATCATTCCTTCCTCACTTATTGTCTTAAATACTATAAACAGAATCTCCTCTGTATCAGCTGCTTGGTTACCCTGTGGAACAGATTATATAGAAAAGGCAGGATAAATGGTTAATTTTTTTCCCCTTTATCTACTATTTTCCAATAATGAATTGGTTCTAACGTTCTCTAAAAAAGTTTATTTATAAAATTCACAGATTTAAAAATACTGCTTTTTTTTTTTTTCAATACGTGGAAGAATTATCTGTATTGGTGTAAAAATTTACCCATCTTTGGCCATTGGAGCTTATTCAGGCTGGTTCCTGAGTCCTTTTGATGTGACCGCAGTAGGCACAGTCAGTAGTCTTTGTTGTTTTCTGATAGGTCAAGATATTCTAGGTTCACCTAATTCTGCCCCAGACTAGAATTTGCCCTTACTTTAAGGAACACTGGTTCCTGTTAGTGGAAGTGATATTTAAAAACTATAAACGAGGTCCTTAGAAGTGCTCATTTAGTGGACTAGGCCATTTAGGTGGAGAGAGCTAGGAAGTAAATGTATGTACCTCTGTGTGTACAAGTATATGTGCATACATAAATTCAAAGATTAAGCATGACATATGTAACATGACACAGTTCAAATCCAGGGCTATAAGGTTTTTAGTCATTGATCTCTGTATTTCCTTTCAATCACATTTAAAAACTCAGTTCTTAACATCAGCAACACACCTACTTGATTTATCACATGATACGCATCTAACAGAATCATAATACCAACATTACTGTTAAGGCATGTTTGCTAGTTTTTACTAATTTTTTTGGTCCTTAGAGTGTATCTCTCTCAGGAAGTGTAATCAAATGACTGTGACTTAGAGTCACTTGGAATAATCCTTCCCTATGTGGTTTGCTACCAACTAGATATAGTGTCATGTTAGTATGATTTATTTTGGTTTTTAGGGATTGATTTTCTTTAAAAATTAATTTTATTTAAAAATATTTGCATAGTTCTGAGGTCACACCTATAAAACAAGGCATAGTAAAAGAAGTTAATTTCCCTATTATAAAATTACAATAATTAAAACTGTGGTTTTGGGCATGGCCAGTCACATTCATCAGTGGAACAGAATAGAATCTAGAAATGGACTCATAATGATCACCTGAATTATAAGTGTGACAGCTCAGCAGAGCAAAGAATAGGTGAACTTTTCAATAAAGATAAAGTAAAATAAATGAAGTCAAATTTCTATCCTCTTTAGTCCTTATTCCATCTCTCCCTGTAGATAAACATTTAACAAATTTTTTTAGTCTAGTCTTCCATTTTTACAAATAAACAAATACATATGTATATGTGAGTGTATGTGTGTATATACCTTTTCAGAAAAGATTTTATAATTCAGCAGCTACCTTTTTAGTTTTCTTGTGCTTCACGTAATTATTATTGAATTGGATTTGAAGTCTAGCAACCACTCAAACTTTTAATACTGACAAGGCCTTTATAAATGATCCCTTCAAACATATCTAGATTATATTTGAGAGTTTGGCTTTAAGGCTTTATATCAGCAATCAGCTATTTTATCATTCTCTTTGTTCTATCATTAAAATATTTTTCTTAGATTTATTTTTGTTGTGTTACTTTGTAGTATCTTCTCTGTCTTAAAAATATTTAAAATATTTATTATTTGGTTTGTAATGCATTGAATTCAAGCTCTAAAATGTCAGATCTTTAAGTATGTTAAAAAAATTTTGATAATTTAATGTAAAATTGGATTTAGTGTTAATTTCTCTCCTGACTTAGAAAAATTTTAAATAATAATTCATGTTGGTAGTCCTTACGTGCACCACCAGTGTTTGTAAATAACAATGTCAACTTTTGATTATCCATTCTTGCATTTTCAAAGTTGTTTAATCAAAAAGATGAAAATTATTCCACTACATATGTATTTGATCTTGGATTGCTATTTTAACATTTATTTATCTGACATACTAGGATTTGTCTGGACGTTGGATAAGTAAGTTTAACTATAGAACTGAATAACTGTCTGGTTTTTCTTATTAAACTTCTTTAGCTTTAGTTCTTTTTTTTTTAATATAATTTATTTTGGTATCATTAATCTACAATTACATGTGCAATATTATGGTTATTAAACTACCCCTTCATCAGGTCCCCCCCACCAATCCCATTATAGTCACTGTCCATCAGCGTAGTGAGATGCTATAGAATCACTACTTAGCTTTAGTTCTTAAACTCATTTAATGTAAATGAGATCATTGTTTTAGTTTGAAAGTCTCTTTATACTTCATAATGTTTTATGCATAAGAGTGAATGAACAAAGAAATGAGAATAATAGTTACAGTAATTCAGCCCTCTTGTTTTGCAGATGAGGACACAGTCCCAAGAAACGTGCTCCTTTCATATGGTTACACTGGATACTAGTAGTTTAGCCACATATGAAATTGATGTCTGTAGACCTCAGTTTATTCTATTTCCCCACTATATCCACCTGCTAGCATTGTGTGCTTCCACTAAGCCACATAAACAGTGCTGCCGATCTACCTGAGGGTAATGTGATAATGGAAAGTAGAAGATACTTGATAACACTTGGAATTATAGCATGTGACAAATTCTTTGACTTGAGAAAACTATTAATAGTAGTGGTTATTTATGGTGTTTAGCAGACCCCAGTTTTTTTGTCATATACTTTTATTTATCTCTTTTAGAATTTATTGTTATTCACAATGGAATCATAACCAACTACAAAGACTTGAAAAAGTTTTTGGTAAGTAAAGTGACCTAAAGAGACACCAGGCTTTGGGAATACTTCTGACAAGAGGAGTGATGTTTGTTGGGATGTGCAGAATTTCTAGGTCTGATAAAGTAATTCCTGAGATGGTTATAAGGGAATGGTGGCTTATTGGATTTTCCTTTGTTGACATGGAATATTTTTGTTTCTTCCATGAAAAGGAAATAGTTATTTGGCTTTATTATAGATGATGCAACACCTAAAATAAAATTGGAATTTAGGGGGCAACATCTTTTGTATTATGAGAGTCTTTGTCATTTTTAAAGGATTCTAGGATATATAAGAAAAACAGTACAGACTAAATGAAGGCTCTGTGCCCTAAATAGCTATATACTATACAGGAACGGGCATGATGATGAGTCTCATGAGTACCTCCTCAGCACTGTCCAGCCGAAATGTCTGCAATGATGGGAACCTTCTCTATCGGTGCTGTACATTATACGAGCCACTGTCCACGTGTGCTTCTTGAGTTAGTATGACTGAGGAACTAAATTTTAAATTCTATTTCAATTTCAATTTAAATACCACATATAATCTAATGGCTTTGTCAGTGTCAAAGAGAATTATTCTTATTCATTAGTGTTTTGTGAGTTATGTATTTCATTATATTTTAAATTACTTAAAATTATATGGCATATATAGATTTATATAATTATAATTTAAATGTATATTCAGTTACACAGAATACCTCACTATTTGGGGTTCACTGTAATTAGACGGTAAGATATGTTTTTTCATATACAACAACAAGAATAGTATACACAGCAGTAATAGTAGTATGACTCCTTTTGGGTTCCTGGGCCTGATTCCTGTGTGTGTGTGCAAGCTCCAGGCAGTTACCTCTGCTTCTGACCTACCAGCTACAATTTGGAGGTTCCCACAACCTCCTCCTTAGGTTCCATTAATTTGCTAGAGCGGCTGAGGGAACTCAGGAAAACACTTAATGTTTACTAGTTTAATAAACTTTACTGTGAAGGACACAACTTAACAGCCAGATGAAGAGATACATAAGGCAAGGTTCTAAATAAAGGAGCTTCTAGCCTCCAAAAGTCTCTCATCAATGTGACAATACACCCATTTAACTTTTAAAACTGCAGTGTTTTCAGGAACTTATGACTCATATCACAGATGTGAGGTTTAATTTTGGTTAATGGATAATGGAGTATGGTGGTCAAAAATATTAGAAATTGGTTAGTGAAATTTTTAAGGGAAATATTTTGTAGAAAATATTTGGATGTCAGGAATATAATCATAAGTGTGTTAATTTTTCTTCCTTTCTAATTACAGGAAAGCAAAGGCTATGACTTTGAATCTGAGACAGACACAGAGACAATTGCCAAGCTTGTTAAGTATATGTATGACAATCGGGAAAGTCAAGATACCAGTTTTACTACCTTGGTGGAGAGAGTTATCCAACAATTGGTATTAAACCACCTTTTTAAAGATAATTATTGCCAACGATCACAATAAACTCTTAAAATTAAGATGTGCAAGAACTATGTTAATTTCTTAAGTACTTTTGGCTTTTGTTTCTCATACTGTTTTCAACTTCAGTAATTTTGAGAGACTTGTTTGATTGACTCCTCCTTTTCCACACACACTTAAAATTCTACTTTCACTATAGTTTAGTGTTAGGGAATTAAAAATAATCTGAAATAAGTTTGTCTGAAAACTATGCATACACACACACACAAACCCATACATACTACACAAAAATGTACAGTTAACCCTTGAACAATGCAGGCATTACGGGTGCTAACTTCCCCGATGCAGTAGATAATCTGTATATAACTTTTGCCTCCCCAAAGACTTAACTACTAATAGCCTACTGTTAACTGGAAGTTTACTGGTAACAGTTGATTAACATGTATTTTACATGTTACATGTATTGTTTTTATTTCTTTTTACTGTGTATGATGCCATAATTAGTCTGTCAGTTTTGTGTAAGTTTTGATAAATTTTAATTTTTTATAATTATATTTTTTATGGTAGAAAATTACAAAATAGACTAGTATCTATATATATTTTATGCATTCATGACATACTTAGCTTTTTCCTAACTTTTTCAATATTTCTAGGCTATACAGTTTGTGAGTTTTTTCAAATTATTTCAGATCTCTAAAATATTTCTAGTAGATTTATTGAAAAAAATCCATTTATAAGTGGACCTCTGGTCAAACCTGTGCTGTTTAAGGGTCAACTATACACAGTACACATAGTTGGTGGTTCATCGCTTTCTTACTTCCTGCTCACCCAAGTGTTCTTCCCAGTCAATAACTTACCACAAGTGTAGCTTCAGTGAAATATACACTTATTCTGGGGGAATATCTGCATATCTCTGAGCCAGTATAGTTAACCCCTTATATTTCCATATGAGATCTTCTCCTTGGCCTTGTACCTCTACAGAAAAGTATTTTCAAGACCAAGAGAAAAGTGGTATTCTTTTTGATCCCATCCCAGTTGCCTTAATTACAGATATCAGAGATCCACAAAAGTCCAAATGCATAGTGATTTCTAAATCCCTGTTCCCTTCATACTTAGCTTTTCCATTTAAAAGCCCTTTACTTCTCTGCGAAGGCCCAGACCTCACCTCCTACCTCCACTCAGATCTTATGATTTGGAGTAGTCAAGAAGATGGAGAAAGTAGAGGCCTGTTCCTTCCTTTTCTCAAGGCAGAATAGTGTGCCTTCCAGCCTTTTCTTGTTTCCACTCATTGTATAACTCAGTTTGTGTTCCATGGTGGTTCCTTTCCTCTCCTACCTCTTGTTCCTCTATTCATTCTTGATTTCCCTGGACCTTATCCCTGAGGAGGTTGGGTTGAGGGGGTGGTATGGTGTGCACATTAATTGTGATTGTATATATTTATATCTCTGATATCAAAGTTAGAAAGAATGGAAATTAACCAGGGTGTAAAATTATTGGGCCAGAGAATGGGTTTTGGATACTGAGCTTAGGATTCTCTCTAATTCTGATCCCCCTTACTCTAATGTATAGTATGGAGTATATGATGTACCTATTGAGAAATGTTGGTATCATGTATAAAAGTGACTTTTAAAATAACTGTTTTGGAGCTGTTATCTACTAAGTATATTTCAAGAGTTGGCTTGGTTAAAAAGTGGGTCTTGAACAGTGACTGCAATGGGGTGTGGGGGGGATTGATAATATGGGTGAATGTTGTAACCACAATGTTGCTCATGTGAAACCTTCATAAGATTGTCTATCAATGATACCTTAAAAAAAAAGTGGGTCTTGGATACACGAAAGCTCAGTACTCTCTACCTAAAATTTAGATAAATTTATAAACTAATGCAGAAGAGCAGTGTTCTGTGAACAAAAAAATTACTGTGCAGAAGCCAATGTTTTAGGCATTGTAAAATTGATTACTTGATAATTGATTACAAGTAATATTGCTAATGCATTTTTTTCCCTCCATAGGAAGGTGCTTTTGCACTCGTATTTAAAAGTGTTCATTTTCCTGGCCAAGCAGTTGGCACAAGGTACATATTCATTTAGTGATGGCTAATAATTATATGTGTTTTGAAATCTTTGAATTTTAAGTTTATTCTGTGTACACTGTAAATGGCTCCAGTATAAAGGCTCTGCTCTTTCTTAGAAATATTTGTGTAAATATATTTTCATATGCTGCTCCTTGGCTGTTGTTTCACCACTCTTCCATTTATTAGAATCCTTTAATAAGTCAGATATATTTTGGCATTTATAATTGGCCTTTTGTCTGTAGTGAGGCCATGGTCACTTCGTAAATTTGGATATTGAATATTCTCTACTTTCAGTCTAAAATATTAACTTTCTCCATATTTTTTGGAAGTATATATTCCAGACAGAGTCCGATATAATTGTACCATCACTGCTTTTGCTAGGGTATTTAAGCCTGATCATGAAGTCCTATTTAGAACAGTGAGGAGCCCTATGATTTGGCAAGAGAGAGCTATGCTTAATATAAAGGCAGAGAGACAAAGGAGAAAGTGCCAAATGTTCATACCAAGTCCTGTGTACAATTGAAAGAAAGGTTCCATTTAACATTAAAAGGAGAAAATTTTCAAATATATTTTTATGGAATAGAGGTTGGCAAACTTTTTCTGTTATGGGCCAGATACTACATATTTTAAGCTTTCTGAGCCATATAGCCTCTGTAGCAACTGTTCAGTTTTGCTGTTGTAGTGTGAAAGCAGCCTAGAAAATAGGGAAAAGAATGGGCATGGCTGTGTTCCAGTAAAATTCTATTTACAAAAATAGACAAACTTGGCCTATGGGTCATAGTTTTTGCTGACCTCTGTTACTGAATATTTTTACTTGTTTATGTTGTTCTTTTGGTATACTTGAAGTTGAGCTTGAAGGGAGAATTTAAGCATTATTTGAAGAGTGTTGGCTCATTGTTTTTAAATATATCATTAGTGCATTATTTATAAAAATGGTTTAATTCTAATTTTGTACTAACAGACGAGGTAGCCCTCTGTTGATTGGTGTACGAAGTGAACATAAACTGTCTACTGATCATATTCCAATACTTTACAGAACAGGTAAAAACTCCTACATCATGCTTTACATGGGGAAAATATATAAATTAAGTAGATATAAAGAATTATTTTTGCTAAAGTGAAATAAATGCCCTTTTTGGTTAGATCCACACATATATATATATTTATATATATGGTTCTGTCTAGACATGAAAAGGATTTGTTGTTGTGATTTCTCTGACGAGTAGAATTTTTTTCTGTTGTATATCCTTAGCTAGGACTCAGATTGGATCAAAATTCACACGGTGGGGATCACAGGGAGAAAGAGGTGGGAAATGCACTCTGCATGGATGGGGAGGAATCTTATCCTCTTTTGTTCATTCTTTACTAATTCTTTGTTTTTGGAGTGAATGAATGTGCTGAGCCTCTAGAAATGTGCTTTTTTAATGGGGAAACATATTTTGATTTATTTTCCTAATTTGCAGAGTATATTTTGTCTGTCTGCTTTTGGCATTTAGAAAACTGCTTTTAATAATTTATTTCTTTAAAATCTCTGAGATTTGAAATTATAAAGTTTTTTCCCTTATTTTAAAACCATGTAAGATAATGCTACTATAAATCAGATGCTTAGATTGGGAAAAGGCCTTTGTATGCTAGGCAATTAAGACTGAGCTCAGTGGTTGTCATTTGAATAATTTAACTTTTAACTAAATGATGTTTAAGTAGTCTTTATTTTATGCATGATATTTTACTTTTAAATTTACATTCAGTATCTTGATTGTCCTGTTTGAATTTGGAGTCATTGTTCTTTTTTTTATTATTGTTTAAGTTTGAAGTTAATTTTTTTTTTATGTTTCACTTTTTATTTATTTATTTGTTTTGTTTTGTTTTTTTGTTTTTTTAATATAATTTATTTTATTATCATTAATTTACAATTATATATGCAATATTACGATTATTAAACTACCCCTTCATCAGGTCTCCCCCACCAACCCCATTACAGTCACTGTCCATCAGTGTAGTGAGATGCTATAGAATCACTACTTGTCTTCTCTGAGTTGTACTGCCCTCCCCGTGCCCCCGCAACATTACATCTGCTAATCGTAATGCCCCTTCTTCCCTCTTATCCCTCCCTTCCCACCCATTTTCCCCAGTCCCTTTCCCTTTGGTAACTATTAGTCCGTTCTTGGGTTCTGTGAGTCTGCTGCTGTTTTGTTCCTTCAGTTTTTTTCTTTGTTTTATACTCCACATATGAGTGAAATCATTTGATACTTGTCTTTTCCGGCTTGGCTTATTTCACTGAGCATAATACCCTCTAGCTCCATCCATGTTGTTGCAAATGGTAGGATTTGTTTTCTTCTTATGGCTGAATAATATTCCATTGTGTATATATGCCACCTCTTCTTTATCCATTCATCTACTGATGGACACTTAGGTTGCTTCCATTTCTTGGCTATTGTAAATAGTGCTGCAATAAACATAGGGGTGCATCTGTCCTTTTCAAATTGGGCTGCTGCATTCTTGGGGTAAATTCCTAGGAGTGGAATTCCTGGGTCAAATGGTATTTCTATTTTGAGTTTTTTGAGGAAACTCCGTACTGCTTTCCACAATGGTTGAACTAATTTGCAGTCCCACCAGCAGTGTAGGAGGGTTCCCTTTTCTCCACATCCTCGCCAACATTTGTTGTTGTTTGTGTTTTGGATGTTGGCCATCTCACTGGTGTGAGGTGATATCTCATTGTGGTTTTAATCTGCATTTCTCTGATGATTAGTGATGTGGAGCATCTTTTCATGTGCCTGTTGGCCATGTGAATTTCTTCTTTAGAGAAGTGTCTATTCATGTCCTCTGCCCATTTCTTAATTGGGTTATTTGCTTTCTGTTTGTTAAGGTGCATTAATTCTTTATATATTTTGGATGTCAGCCCTTTATCAGATACGTTTTTTATGAATATATTCTCCCATACTGTAGGATGTCTTTTTGTTCTACTGATGGTGTCCTTTGCTGTACAGAAGCTTTTCAGCTTGATATAGTCCCACTTGTTCATTTTTGCTTTTGTTTCCCTTGCCCGGGAGATATGTTCATGAAGAAGTTGCTCATGTTTATGTCCAAGAGATTTTTGCCTATGTTTTTTTCTAAGAGTTTTATGGTTTCATGACTTACATTCAGTCTTTGATCCACCTTGAGTTTACCTTTGTGTATGGGGCTAGACAGTAGTCCAGTTTCATTCTCTTACATGTAGCTGTCCAGTTTTTCCAACACCAGCTGCTGAAGAGGCTGTCATCTCCCCATTGTATATCCAAGGCTCCTTTATCAAATATTAATTGACTGTATATGTTTGGGTTAATGTTTGGATTTTCTATTCTGTTCCACTGGTCTGTGGGTCTGTTTTTGTGCCAATACCAAATTGTCTTGGTTACTGTGGCTTTGTAGTAGAGCTTGAAGTCAGGGAGTGTAATTCCCCCTGTTTTATTCCTCCTTCTCAGGATTGCTTTGGCTATTCGGGGTCTTTTGTGGTTCCATATGAATTTTAGAATTATTTGTTCCAGTTCATTGAAGAAAGCTGTTGGTAGTTTGATAGGGATTGCATTGAATCTGTAGATTGCTTTAGGTAGTATAGCCATTTTGACAATATTGATTCTTCCTAGCCAAGAGCATGGGATGCATTTCCATTTGTTAGTGTCCTCTTTAATTTCTCTTAGGAGTGTCTTGTATTTTTTTAATAGAACTTTGAGCTATACAAACTGGATCATTTTATGGATATAATTAGGGAAAAAAACTGTGCTATTTCCATTTACTTGCTTTTAAAAGCTTTCCATGTAAAAGGGACTGGAAAATTTCAAGAAATTGAAACACATAATTCTTGGTTTTTTGGAAAGAAATTAGCAAAATACCTTAAACCTATTCATCTTTAGATAGTGGCTGCTTTCACTGTTTTATCTAGAGTGGAAAGTTATTTCCTTCAATAACCTTCAATCTTGAGATGTTAGAATTTCTTATCTTTCTTCTTTCATTCTCTCCAATTTCAGAAGAAAAACTGGGTTACTAATAAGAGTACAGAATTTGGATCCAGAATTCCAGATTTCTGTTAATATTTCTGCCAGTTGTATACTTAACAGCATATGTTACCTTACACAGTTGACCTTTGAACAACATGGGATTGAACTGTGTGGGTCCATTTAGACATGGATTTAGGAAATTTATAAGGAAATTCTTTGGAGTTTTGTAATAATTTGAAAAAACATCTTTTTTATAAGAATATAGTATGTAATACCCATAACATACAAAATATGTGTTAATTGACTGTTTATGTTATTGGAAAGGCTTCTGGTCAACAGCAGGCCATTAGTAGTTTTTTTGGGTGTCAGAAGTTGCACACAGATTTTTGTACATGGGGTCAGTGTCCTTAACCTCCACATTTTTCAGGGGTAACTGTACATTGTCTTAGGCTGCTTTAGAAATGGGAAAACATTGGCTAAGGTCTTAGGAAGTCAGAAAAAAAATTATCATGAAACAGTCTTTTTGAGATCATGGATTGTGTTTTAGTAACCCTTAATTCTCTGGCTCCTGCTAGTTATATAATTTGTGGCTCAATAGAGTTTGTATAAAAAAGTATAACCTCTTCTTGAAGAGGCTTTTTAAAGGGGAGAACACTGGACTGGCTTTTAGGTTTTTACTGTTTCTCCAGGTGTAACTACAGACCAAATAAAAGCAGGACGATAACTGTATCCCATTTAGAATATTAAGAGAGAGAAAACATTTTATAGGTTGTAAGTCATACAGATGTCAAACAGTTATGTTCTTTTCATTTAAATAGTCAGTTGTATCTCAAATTATTCTAAATATATAATTAAACATACCTTGTTACTTGAAGAATGAAATAATATTTGGAGAAGGAATATAGTGAAACTCAACCCCATTGAAGCACTTCTTATAATTTGGTTGTATTTATTTTTAAAATGTAGGTGCTAGGCTATCCTTTTGCCTGTTTCTAATTAACTTTTTTCTTACATAGGGTAAAATTGATGTTTTGTTGTACAATTTCGTGAGTTCTGTCAGATGCAAAGAGTTGTATAACCACCACCACAATCAAGATAACAGAACTATTCCATCCCCAAAAAGTTCCCTCTAGCTGCCCCTTGGTAGTCAATCAGTGTCCCCATTCCCGGCCCCTGAGAACACACTGATCTGTTTTATCTTTTCTGTAGTGTTTCTTTTCTAGGATGTCATCTTATACTTATTTTTTAAAGTGTGGTACCTTTTCTACTGTTAAATTTGGGTGGTAAAAGCTATTCTGTTTTCATGTCTAAAACACACCAAATAATCACAGGTTGTGGAGATATATGTTTCTAAGAATAATTATTAGCTAGTCTTTATAGACATGCATTTTAGAGGATAGACACAAGTGTAAGTTTTTAGAAGTATATTTATGGTATTCTCAGGCCATTGTGTCCATGGATCATAAGGTCTACCATGTCTTGATCTTGGAGAAAGGTGCATTTTGTCTCTGACATTTATATTGCCTTCAATTCGTAGATTTTTCCCCCTGTATTTGGCTCATTTGTCAAACTTCAGTATACTTTTCAGTTTTGACTTTAGTTGTAAATGAGCAAAAAAAGGAAAAAATAATTCTTCATCAGTGACTTGAAAAATAAGTAGAGATGCCAGAATTCTAAAGTGCTCTAATTAAAAGGATATTAGCATTTTAAAAGCACCATACTTTATACTGACTTTAAAGAAATGCAACAAAACCCAATTTTAATAATGAGAGGTTCTGGGTTTATAGTATTTGCAGTCCTTGGCAGCAGGTGCCACATATGAGATTCCAATGTTAGTCATAAATATCTGTTTGTTTTTAAATCATAATTAGTGTAGACTACAATTTGATTTGTTATGTCGACTTACTATTAAAATCTAGAGAAGTTTTGTTGTAAGATAATAGAAGTTAATATGCTACTAGTTTTCATTTTATTTCTCATTGCACGATTGATATTTTTAGTGGAATTTTTATAAGGTTAGGTATACAAACCTAGATGTATTAATTCTGCCAAGTCTTTTTCAAGGTTAAATTAAGATTAGGGTATACATACTTTTGATTTTAAAAAAGTTAGTGATATTATGAATTATGTACCTTTTATTCTGTTAAAAGTATAACATAGCACTATGTCTTCTACGCTCTCTTTGTTAGTTGCTGTGTCACTTTACACCCTTTGTCTGTTGTTCTTGTTGGCTTATTGCATGGAAATAAGGTGATCTACCTGGCATTTAAAATTTGCTGAAATTATTTTGTGTTGCTGGTTTTTTTGTTGATTTTGTAGAAAATTAAATGTTTTTATATTGACCATGGTTTTGTAACTGCACGTTTGCTGATTTGTGTTAACTCTATGCCATAGGGAAAGACAAGAAAGGAAGCTGCAACCTCTCTCGTGTGGACAGCACTACTTGCCTTTTCCCTGTTGAAGAAAAAGCGGTAGAGTATTACTTTGCTTCTGATGCAAGGTGAGCTCCCTTAGTTGTTTTAGAGAGACTTTTTAGTAAAACTTCTCATGCTTCAGAAACGCAAGAAGTCATTTTACATATATCTAATCATGCTGTGTAGGAGAACTTTGTTAATTTGGGAAATAAAAGTGACCTTTTTAGAGATGGAGTTTTAAGAATACTTTTTCTTTAAGTTCAAATCATATAGATCAGTTTACCAAGAACAGATAATAGTCCCCGAGACTTGTTCCAGTGTATTTACTCTGAGATCTTGTATTAATGTTCCTGTTCTTTTCAGTCTTACCCAGGTTTGAAGGGAGGAGAGATTTTAGATTGGAGCATAAAATGGCTTAGTATCCCATCAGTTATAGAATAGTTGCTAAACCATTGTAGTTTTAGTCCAGTGTGGACACTTAACCTTTTTAATTCAGAAGTAATTTGCTACTTAATCATTTATATCATAGGTTCCCAGCCTTTTTTGGCTCAGTGTCCACTTTTTCAAAGAGTGATTCTATAACGCTCCCTTAGGTGAATTATACTATACTATATATAAAACAAAGACAGATTTTTCAAATTATTTTATTAGAAGAAATTAATGATATTAATGTATTGCTCAAAGTATGATTAAAAATTTAAAAATTAGAAAAGTATATATTATTTTAAAAAATTAACGAAATCTTAGTGAGAGAGTTGAGTTTGGTGAGATGACATTAATTTTTCGATGTTTGGTGTCATTTTTGTCATTAGCAATCTTAAATTGCCGCTATTGACAATTTTTTATTTTCTTCATTAATATATTGCTGACCATACTAAATCTTCTTTTAGCTAAATATGATGATGGAAATGCACGAAAAACTTTGCTTCTTTGCTACTGGAATTTTCCTTTGAAGCCGAAATTCTTGATATCCATTTTTTAATTTCAATTTTAACTCTTCATTTGTTAACAATTCTATCAGCTCCTCCTGCAGTGATACTTCTGCTATTTGTAGGCTCGAGGAAGGTTCTAGGACCCAGTCTGGAATAATCATGTTGAGTAAATCCTGAAATCTGTTTGTAAAATCTTCTTTAAGTGCTTCCAAATGCTGGCTATAAACCAGAATGTTGTCATCATTTGTTTCCAGTGAAGAAAGATTTGGAAACTGATAAAATTGTCTTCAACTCAAATTTTGTTTGTACAAGTCAAGTTTTGACATGAATGCAGAAATAGTTGCCTTGGCTTTGATCAAATTCACTGTAAAGTATTAAAGCTTTCATTGCGTTCATGTGAGTATAGTCCAAGGGGGTGGCAGCTGGTCCCCAACACCCCCTTAATATGTCTTGGACCAAAAACGCCCCCTCAGATTTCTTTAGCATCAACCGGTGGGCTGTACCGCCCCTGTTGGGACCCAGGGATTTATATGAAGAAAATAGTACTTAGTACTAGACTAAGACATTTTGAGATATACAATAGGATGCTTAGATGCATTTATAAGTGAAATACTAATAGTAATGAGGACAAAATGGAATCACTCAAATTGTCAAGAGGTATTTGAGTCATTCATTGTAGATAAAAGATGGGGGATCTAAAAATAAGAAAATGATGCAATTTAGGACTGCAGAGAATGCAGTATCTCAGTACGATAAAAAGCCTATTTTCTAGTTTTTACAGATGTGTAGTCAGTGCTAAGATGTGTCATTGCTGTCATGTTAAGTAGGTTTGTTAGAGGATTGACAGTTGTGTCTCAAATTGAAGAACCGTATCAGCCTTTGTCATTCATTTGTACATTCATATTGAAAACACTGAGCAAGGCCATGTGCTAGGCTCAGGAGGTAATGGTGAGTAAAAATAAAAATTTCTTGTCCTTAAGGAGTTCTTCCTTAGTGGAGACAAATTTTGATCAAGTGCACAACTGTAGAGTTCCAGCTATGACAGGTGCTATAGTGTGCCTACAACAGGGTGACTTACCTTCCTGTGGATACATTTCTTTAAGGGAATGGTGCTTGAACTGAGAGTTAAGAAGGTATTAGCTGTTAATTAAGTAAAGAGCTAGCGGGAAGAACATCCTCTGTAGATTGATCTGTGAGAGTTTAGGATGAGTAGAGTATGGCTAGAACAGAGAGAGGAAGTTCAGTGAGATGTTAGAGTAGGCGGTAGGCATTTTGCTATTTTCTTAAGAGCCAGATGGAGGCCATCAGGTGGTTTGTTGGGTAAAGGAGAAATCTTGATGAGAGTTGCCTTTTGACTTCCACGTTGGCAGAAGTGGAGAATGGATGGAGGGAGGTTACTGAGAAGGTGTTTGGACAAGTTAGGTTGCTGCAGTCATCCAGTCGAGAGTTGATGGTTTTGAACTGGTTTGTGGTGGTGGACATAGCAGCTAAGAGAAATATTTAGGAGTTAAGATTAGAGGATTGGATGATAGATAAGGAAATAGCTGTGCTTTCTGATCTGCTCTGACTTGGGTTAGACTACTGCACAGAGATCCTTTTCTCCATTGTCCATGGTAACCACCCACTGTTTCTCTCCCCTGTAGGGACTGGCTTTTATAACCAGAAAGTTAGAGATATTGCAGGTTGATAGCATTTATATTTCAGTTTGGTCCTTGTGTATGATAGTGTTTTTTTGGTAATGAATCTTCAATTATTGATTGTATGTCTCCTTGAACATTTTGTAGTGCTGTCATAGAACATACCAATCGTGTCATCTTCCTTGAAGATGATGATGTAGCAGCGGTGGTGGATGGCCGTCTTTCTATCCATCGGATTAAACGAACTGCAGGAGATCATCCTGGACGAGCTGTGCAAACCCTCCAGATGGAACTCCAACAGATCATGAAGGGTGAAAGTTTTTGTCATGTTACAGCTTGGTGTTAATAGGAGACATCCTACTTCCTGTCCTAGTGTAGGAGTCTGATAACACAATGCTGAGTGAAACTTTCCATGATTAGTAAAGAGATAACCCAGGAAAAGAGATGCTTCTTTGGAGAAGTTATCTGCTGGTGGTGTAATAGTTCTCCATCAAACTAATTCATGGTTTGTTGTTTTTAACTTTAAAAAAGGGATTATTTAAATAGTACTTGATATTTTTAAGGCACTTTATAAACATAGTTTGTGTTTTGTTCTTTCTTCTCTCATTCTCTCTGTGCTTCATTTTCTCGTATATAAAATGGAGATAATATGGCCTACCTCATTAAGGTTTTTTTTAAGGATTAAGAGAGCTAATATATGTAACACTGTTAGGATGGTGCCTGACACACTTAGTGTGCCCTAAATAATGTTTGCTGCTGTTAACTATTATGATTATTGTGATTATGATTTACTCCTTTCTTATGGGGTTGAGGTGGGAATAAAAGTTAAAATTTATTGCATAACTGCTACATATAAAGTCTTTACTGGATTAATCCACACTACAATGCTAGGAAGTAGCTGCTATTCTTATCTTACAGATAAAGGAGTTTCTTTAGAGCCACTTAGCTAGTAAAGGATAGAACAATGATTTGAATCTAGATCTGTCTTCAAAACTTAGGCTTGCCTCATTACCTTGTTTTGCTGGAACCATATTTTAGGTATGAGGTTAGTAAAAGTGATTTTTCCTCTGCTCATTTTTCTTCATGTAGGGTAAAAAGTCATACGTGAATGTTATTCTCAAATGCATGACCTTCTGTTTCCTATCATTTACTAAGTGTGTTAAGGGAGATAAACTTAGTCGTATACAGATGTCTTAGTCTTTCGCTTATTATTTTTGTTTTAATGATATAATTTATATTACTGTAGGCAACTTCAGTTCATTTATGCAGAAGGAAATTTTTGAGCAGCCAGAATCAGTTGTGAACACAATGAGAGGAAGAGTCAACTTTGATGACTATACTGGTAATTACATGTTAATTATTTTATTATTTAAAAGTCACCTGTGGAGATGGGCATTTACAGCCTGAACATTTGTTGTCCTTTATAGCCTTACTGAATGACTATTGCCACCAGTCATCAGTGGATCCCAGTCAACTTTGAAAAGCCCTTTAATATATATTATTCCACTGGTATGAGGTATCTGAGGTAGATTAGAGACAGAAGGTAGGTCAGTGGTTCCCAGGGACTGGGGAGGGGAGGGAAGTGGGGCGCTGTTGTTGAGTGGGCACAGGGTTTCAGTCGGGGATGATGAGCAAGTTCTGGGGCTGGGTGGTGGTGACGTTGCACAGCAGTGCGAATGTGCTTGATGCCACTGAATCGTACACTTAAAAATAGTTAAAATGTTAGAATTTATGTTAGGTATATTTTTAACTACAATTAAAAAGAGATTGGGAACAAATAATGACTAATGGTTGCCAGGAGCTGAGTGGAAGGGGGAATGGAGAGGGACTGGTAATGGATGTAATAGGTGTTTTGGGGTTGGGGAGTTGATGAAAATATTCTAAAATTAGAAGTGGGGATGGTTGCACAACTCTTAATATACTAAAACCTGCTAACTATTTAAAGTTTAAATTTTATGATATGTGGCATACCTCAATAAGGTGGATATAAAAAAAATGTCTAGAAAGTCATATTTGAAGATTATTGTCAGTTACAGGAGTATTAGAGTGGTTTTCCTGGGAAAACGAAAGTTCTTCAGTGTACCACTAAAAACATTGAACAACTTTTCAGTTCAAAAAGCCTTTATGGGCACCTGCTCTGTACCCAGGACTGTCCAGGGCACTGTGGATTCTAAGAAGAATGAGACCTGGCTCCTCCTTAGGAAGCTTACATGTATCTGCTCAGCCTAGGTTTCTGCTCCAGTTTATAAATGAGTAAAGGTGTGAATTTCCCCAGAGGTTTTCCAGGTGTTTACCTGATGCCTTCTGGGGTAACCTGGACCGTCCTGCTTATTTAAGGTAGAGGTGAGAGTGCAACTCTGGTCATATTTCTGGAAATTTTCCCCAGACCTTGTGTTGAAGGAGCTTGTACACCTTGCTGAGATGAGCTTGAGATGGACTTCATGTGTCATAAGATGTCCATAAACTATTTATGTTAAAATCATATTTTCAGAACACTACTCATTTATCATGACTACTTTAATAAACAGTTTAACAAACAAACTTTGGGCTAAGAGTCTCAGCATTAGGAATTAGATTTTGAGAAATAGTAGGTCGGATGCAATAATCTTTTTCCTGAATCTGTGTGTTATATATACAGTATTAGTGTCTCTCCTTAATGCTCTGTCCTGGTAATTGAGAGAATAATTTCACTGAATAAATGCTGTCTTCACATCTTTTTCTTTTCTGGACAACATCAGACTCTTTTTCAGCTAGAGAGATTTGTTGAAGGCTGAATTATGAATTGAACCTCTGTGTGCAGAGCACCATGCTGAATATATAAGGGACTATAGGAAAATTATCTCTGATAGGGTCCCCTTGAGGTTCTTACAATCTAAAATTAGGATGGATATATAATTAACTATTTAGAGAAAGGTAAAATATGATAAATGACATTGGAAACAGTTCAGTGTTGAAATGTTAAAAGCTTAATATTGAATTTAGAGAAAGAGAATGAATCTGTTTGTGGGCAAGGGCTTTGGGGCCAGGAAACCCTACTTAGGCAGTGTGGGTTTAAAGGCTTTGGAAGATTTAAATTGTTGAAGATGAGATGGGAGCATTGCAGTTAGATAGAATAGCATTAGCTAAGGAGAGAAAATAGAAAACAATCATTAAGTTATTAGTGGAATAATATGTAGTCTAGTTTGTCTCCCATATCTAGTACTTGAAAAGAAGCAAAGAGCAATCAGTATATGAAAGAAGGTGAGAGGAACTACCAAGGAGGGCAGAATGTATTGTAATGTGGCAAGCAGGTGTGCATGGTACCTCCTCTTGTAGAAGTAGCAGAGTTACTAGGAGACCTGGAAGCCAGGGTAATCAGAACTTAGTGAGGTGAACCAGGTCTGTCTCCAGTGTGCTCTGTAGGAGCGAGAGGCTGAGATGCAACTGCCAGTTAGGATGTTGCCCTGTCTGGGGTAAAGCGAAGGAGAAATGGGGGAAGTGGATATCAGGAGAGAAACATGAGCAGTCTAAACCAGGACCTGCATCTGTTGGGAGACAGGGTTGTTAAGGTGGTTGAGCTGGAAGAACTGGGAGCATAGCAGGAAATACCACTTTATGGTATTGAAATATTTATGGAAATGAAATGATATTTTTGGAAATGAAATCAGGAAAAAGGTTTGTTATAAGGTAAGAGAGTGAGACCTACTTTGAGAAGCCATAATTTTAAAAAGCACTTTTATTATCTATGTTATGTTCCTCAAAAAAGTTTTATGATATAAATAGGATAGCCATTACCTTTTTTTGTTGTTAAGGGAATTGAGGCTCTGTCAGTTTGCGTGTTTTGCCAAAGGTCACATCAGTGGTCATTTAGGGGACCAGATTGGCCTCCTGTGTTCACTGGTGTTCTGGAGTATCCTGTCCTCCAGGCCCTTGTGCTGCTTCCAGTTGTGGGGGCCTACCTTCCCAGAATCAGGCTTCTCAGAACATCACAATTCAGACCTTGGGTGACTCCTTCCAGAACCACCCCAAACCCCCCTCAGCCAGTAGGGATTTGCTAAGCTAATTTTAGAGAAAAACTTGTGACCAACTAATTTCACTGTCTCACCTCCCTGTCATTCTTGTTCATCATCTGGAATACAAGTCTCTCTGATAGTCTGTCTGCTTTTATACTGAGTCATCTCCAAACTGATTTGTCTTCTCATGACCCTGACCCAACCTCTTAATGTTGTTTCCTTTCTTCCCAACCCTTTTCAGTACATGCCGAGGTCTGTGGAAAAACACTGTAGGCAGAGATACATGAAGAGGATTGGTCTAGTGCAGGAAGGCCAGTCTGGTGAGAGGGGAAGTGCTAGGAGATTAGGTCAGGGGTAGCAGGAGATGGGGTATGTAGGCACTTGAAAGCCATGATAAGGATAAGCCATTAAGCTAGAACAAGGAGTGGGGAGAGAAAAGGCGGGGGCAAAACAGACAGACTGATGGCAGCTCAGGAGCAGGAGGACGCTGCTGTGGCTGTGCGGCTCCCCAGCCAGATGCTGCACTGCCTGACGAGAGAGCTCTGTGGCCACATGGTGCTTTGGGTAGGATGTTCACTAGGTGGGTGCCCAAGAAATATTAGTTAAATAACTGAGTGTTGAGTGAAAATTTCTCAGGTGGAAAACTAGCCTAGTGTAGAAGGAGCCATAGACAAAGACGCCCTTAGAAGAAACTTAAATAGCTATAGAGACAAAGAGAACATAGTCATTGGAAGGTTTTGAGATCAGATTAATGTTTTTAAAAGAATCATTCTAAAAGATCATTCTGTTTGTGTGTGGAAGACAGGCTCTCGGAGGTGGAGAGTAGAAGAGAGAATAGGAGAATGTTGCTCTCATGCAGGGCAGAGATTTTGGACAGGCGTGATGGCCTTGGAAGTATATTTTGAAGGTGGAGCTGCTAGGACTTGCTCGGGGATTGGACTTGGAGGAGGGATAGGAGCAATCAAGGGTGACTGACATTAGGTGAATGGGGTGGCATTTGCTGAGATGGGAAAGACTGAGAGGAGAGTGGGTTTGTACTGTGCTTAGAGCACTGTTCTGGGAACCAGAGGAGAATGGACATAACTAAGACAATATTTTTCCAAGTAGTTTATTGATATATAATTAAGTATAATAAAATTCACTGTTTTTAATGTATAATTCTGTGAGCTTTGACAAACTACAACATGATCATAATCCTGACCATAACAATCAAGATGTAGCACAGTTAAATCACCCAAAAAGTCTCTTGTGCCTCTTTGTAGTCAGCCCCTACTCCACCTCCATGCATCAGCATCTGTTGATCTGTCATCTGTGCCCCTATAGTTCTGCTTCTAAGATAACTTTTAAGCTAAAGAGAGGGATGAAAAAATGACCAAACAAGGTAGAGTGTGATACTGTAGTTGTGTGTGTGTATGTGTGTGTGTGTGTGTGTAGTGGGGAGTGAGTAGGTGGTGAGGCCAGTGAAGTTGTGACCTATTAAATTTACTTTTCAAAACTATAGAGATTGTTGCTGTCTAAGAGGTAAATAAATTCTTTAAAATGGCATTGTTGTTTCCCATATTGGCAGTGGACACTCATGAAAAGTGATTGCCTATTTCATATGGTTCTTTCCTAAGTAACTATATACCCAAATTTTTGTTTCAGTGAATTTGGGCGGTTTGAAGGATCATATTAAGGAGATTCAGAGGTGTCGGCGTTTGATTCTTATTGCTTGTGGGACAAGTTATCATGCCGGTGTAGCAGTAAGTGACTTCTAAAATTTTAATTGTGTTACGTTGGATATTAGAAGATGTCCACAGACAAATAGTACCTCCAGTCACACAATGTAAAATCCTTTGATATAATACCATGGTATCTTCTCATGTTGCAATGACAAAAAATCAAGAAGATTGGGGGCAGAAATTTTAACAGCAGCTTGGACTTTTTTTTATCAATGCAAGGTTTGCTTCAGGAGAGGTCCTTAGATACACAGGTAGACCACTTGCAACTGCATGAAAGGCAGTGAATGAGGAAGTTTTTACACCATCCTAACCTTGTAGTCTACTGGGATGCATGCCTACTTCTGTAACAGCAGTCATTGGGCTTTGCTTATCATTATTCTCCTGCCCTAAATAGATGGCTGGTAACATGTGAACCTCAACAGGACTTTACATGGTAGGCACATTTCTGCAAAGAAAGGAAGTATGCTTTTTGTCAGACTCTGCTCTTTAAATTGTTATTTTGAGAGCTGAAATTCTTTTTGCCTCCCAGTTTTTTTTTAAGTAATAGACATAAATCACTGTATAAGTTTAAGGCACACAGCATGTTAATATGATTTATATATATTGTGAAATGATTATCACAATAGGTTCAGCTAACATCCATCTTCTGATGTAGATACAATAAAGAGGAAAGAAGAAAAGAATAAAGGAAAAAACTTTTCTCTTTGTGATGAGAGCTCTTAGGATTTACTCCCTTAACTTTCCTATCATACTGCAGTGCTAGAAATAGTCATCATGTAGCATTACATCATTATACATATTTATCTTATAACGGGAAGTTTGTACCTTTTGACCACCTTTCTGTAATTCCCCCTCCTCTGGTAACTGCAAGTCCATCTCTTTTATTTATGATTTTTTTTTAAGGTTCCACACATAAGTGAGATCATACAGTATTTGTCTTTCTCTTTTTTCACTCAGTAACCTTCTAGGTCCATCCATGTTGTCATAAATGGTAGGATTTCCTTGTTTTTGTTTTTTAATGGCTGAAGATATTCCATTTGTGTATGTGTATGTAAACCATAACTGTATCCATTTATACATTGATGGACACTTAGGTTGTTACCAGGTTTTGGCTATTATAAATAATGCTGCTATGAACATGGGAGTGCAGATGTACTTTTGAGCTAGTGTTGTCATTACCTTTGGATATATTCCCAGAAGTAGAATAGCTGGATCATATGATAGTTCTATTTTTAGTTTTTTGAGGAGCCTCCATACTGTTTTCCATAGCAGCTGTGCCAATTTACAACCCAGTCAGCTTTGTTCAAGGGTTCCCTTTTCTCTACATCCACATCAGCATTTGTTATTTTTTGTCTTTTTGATGATGGCTGTTCTAACAGGCATGAGATAATATAGCTCATTGTGGTTTTAATTTGCTCTTCCCTAATAACTGGTGATACTGAGTATCTTTTCATGTGGCTGTTGGCCTTTCATGTACCTTCTTTGGAGAAATGTCTATTCAGAAATGTCTTTTTAAATTGGATTTTTTTGTTGTCACTGAGTTGTATGAGCTTGTTATATGCTTTGGATATTGACCTATTATTGCATATATGGTTTGAAAATATATTTTTTTCCATTCTGTAGTTTTCCCATCACTTTGTTGATGATTTCTTTTGCTGGAAACTTTTTAGTTGATATCGTCCCACTTTTTTATTTTTTATTTTGTTGCTTGTGCTTTAAGTATTAAGTCCAAAAAATCATTACCAAGACCCATGTCAAGGAGCTTTGTTCCTATGCTTTCTTCCAGGAGTTTCATGGTTTCAGGTCTTATAAGTCTCTAATCCATTTTGAGTTAATTTTGGGGAAGCTGAAATTCTGTATCAAAGATGTGTGGTGGTTTTCAGTGCAGAAACATAGGCATATACAGTCTTCTCGTCCCGTAAATCAGATCAACATGTAGTTTCCTTATAAAGAGATAGTTTATGTACTGTTGATGTCTATTTCATAATTACAGAAGAGCCTTACACACTCAGTTTCTACCTTTATGATTGATTTTCCGAAGTTCATATTATAATGTTTTTTTTATTTGCTGGGACATACTTATTATCTACACTTGTGGCAGGCAGTCCTTCAGTTTGTGAAACTAGTAGTCACTCAGCCCTTGCATCTCAGTTGGTCTTGCTATGCTCTCAGGTATCCCTCACCCTGCCCAAATTACATGGTCTTAAAAATGAAAGTATGTAGTATAGAAGAGAAGAGTTCTAAGAAAGTGATTGTTTTGAGCATGGAAAAAAAGAAAGAATTAAAGACATTAGTGTAAATTAAGGGATTAGCTGACTCAGTTGTGGCTTAGATCTGTTTAGAAATTAAAAATTTGATTAAATGTTTCATCTAATGCTAAACCTGAATTTGGGGGCAGAAATTATATGCAGTGTTAGAATTTTCTAATTTTGAAATTTGAGATGATGTAAGGTTTTTTTGTTTTTTGAGTGTATGCTGAGACTACTATAGCTAACAAACATTGGAAATCCCCTTATGATTTATCATGCAAAATAGTGTCATTAATTCTATTTTGTCTAGGTTTTTGTTTTTGTTTTCTTGGTGGGGTCAAGCATGAATGATGTATTTGCATAACTGCTTTTGTAGTATATACTCTGAATCCTGAACAATAACAAATCAACTAAAATCATTCTAAGTATAACTTGCTTTTCAAATGTTAATTATCTCAGGTTTTACAGTGGCATACAGTGAAATTTATAACAATAGTCTTTTATAGTAATCCCTGTCAAAACACGAATGGCATTTTTCAGTGAACTAGAGCAAATTATCCTAAAATTTATATGGAACCACAGAGGATCCCAGATAGTCAAAGTGATGCTGAGAAAGAACAAAGCTGGGGGTATTATGCTCCCTGACTCAAACTATACTACAAAGCTGTAGTAATCAAACAGTATGGTAATGGTACAAAAACAGACTTATAGATCAGTGGAATAAGAGCTCAGAAATAAACCCATACATATATGGTCAATTAATATAGGACAGTGGAGCCATGCATATTCAACAGAGAAAAGACAGTTTCTTTAATAAATGGTGTTGAGAAAACTGGAGAGCTAAATGTAAAAGAATGAAACTAGATCACTGTTTTACATCATACACAAAAGTAAACTAAATAAAGAACTAAATGTAAGACTTAAAATCATAAAACTCTTAGAAGAAAACATAGGCAAGAATCTTACGAACATCAACCTGAGAAATTTCTTTATGGGTGCATCTCCAGAGACAAGGGAAACAAAAGCAAAAATAAGCAAGTGGATGATATCAAACTAAAAAGTTTCTGTACAGCAAAGGACACACACAAAAAAAAGGCAACCTACAATGTGGGAGAATATATTCATAAATGATTTATCCAATAAGAGGCTAACACCCAAAATGTATAAAGAACTCATGCTACTCAACACCAAAACAAAAACAAAAACAAAAACCAATTGAAAAATGGGCAGAGGACCTAAATAGACATTTTTCCAGAAAAAAAATACAGATGGCCAACAGGCACATGAAAAGATGCTCCTAATTACTAATCATCAGGGAAATGCAAATCAAAGCCGCAGCGCTATACCACCTCACACCAGTGAGAAAGACCACTGTTCAAAAGACAAGAAATAACAAGTATTGGCAAAGATGTGGAAAAAGTGGAAAAAGGGAAGCCTCCTACCCTGTTAAGGAGAATGTAAATTGGTGCAGCCACTGTGGAAAGCCGTATGGAGGTTCTCAAAAAAACTAAAAATAGAAATACCATACCACCCAGTAATTACTTCTAGGAATTTACCCAAAGAAAACAAAGTCTCTGATTTGAAAAGGTATATATACCCCTATGTTTATTGCCACATTATTTACAATAGCCAAGTTGTGGAAGCAACCAAAGTGTCCATCAGTAGATGAATTAATAAAGAAGAAGTGGTACATATACACAGTGGAATATTATTCAGCCATGAAAAAGAAAGGAATCTTGCCATATGTGACAGTATGGATGACCTAAAGGGTAATATGCTAAGTGGAATAAGCCAGGCTGAGAAAGACAAATAACATATATCACTTACATGTATAATCTAAAAACAAAACAAAACAAAATGAACAAAATAACAGTAGACTCATAGACACTGAGAAGTGACTGGTAGTTACCATGCAGGAGGGGTTGGAATGAGAAGGTGAAATAGGTGAAGGGGATAAAGAGGCAGAAAATCTCAATTGTAATATAAATTAGTCAGGGGGGTGAAAATACAGCATAGAGAACATAGCCAATGATTCTGTAACATCTTTCTGTGTTGACAGTAACTACACTAGTGGGGGTGAGGATTTAATAATGTATATAACTATTGAATCACCATGTATACTTGAAATCAATATAATATTGTATATCAACTATACTTCAATAAAAAAAAATCTCTTATGATAAAATATGTCATTCTGCCTATGTATTAAAGAGTTGCTTTCACTGAAAGAACAAGGCATTCATTAACACAGATACATCTTGAGATTACTTTTTTGAGGTATTTTACTTTTAAATATCTGGTAAATTGCCAGATTTGTTGTTTGTATTTTTCTCTTTTTATTTTGAAGGCTGTAATTCCAATGTAACATTTATATTGTAAACTGGGGGTGGGGTAGAGTTTGATTTACATTTGTCTGAAGGAAAACATTTAGCACTTTAGTGTAACTTGTTTATGTATAATTAGTAAACAAAACACATCAGTGGAAAAGGTTAGTTAAAAATAGGAACATTCTGACTTGAAGACTTTATATACATGCTGTTATGTAACATTGATAAAAGTACCAAACCAACAATATAGAATGAGAGTATTCAGTTTACATTTGTGGGCAAGAAAGCTAAAGGGGTGTCAAGTAAGGAATCCTTTACAGTTCTTTACTGAAGTGAAGGAGGAATGAGAGATGAGGCAAGAGATGGGCGAGGCCATTTGTCTGCAGAAGCAGGTGATCTCCATAGTTATTAAAACAACTAAATGTATGCATCTATAGAGCCTAAAATTTTTGCTGCTTGAAAGTTTTCCTGTTGATTCTAATTTTCTAATGTTTATAGAGTAAAAGGAATTTAATTAGAATGGAAATTAGTAAAATAAATGTTACAGTGCCTTTGAACAGAACCGTACTACCCCCAACTCCACTCTCCATACCACAAAGTTTGAAATAGTGAGCTTTCTTAAACAAGATTTTAGAATTATATATATTTTTTCTGGGGAAACAGTATTATTTAAGTTTTTTTGAAGTGTTTGATTTTTCACTGGGTGTTTATATATCTGTTATTACCTCATTTGAAGTCTTTCAGTGACGAGGGATTATATGAATTGTCATTTAAAAATTAGGAATTGAGAAGTTATAGATAACACACAAGCTAATTCAGAACACTGCTTTTATAAGAGTGCTTCTCAAAACATTTTATCTATGTGGGTATATTTGGTTATTATAATATATGCATTGATAATTGTCTAAAGAAACTTGTACTAAACTGTTATTAACGCTTATCTTCTAGGTGGTGGCATTTTGATTTTTTTTTAATGCTTTAATTTGTATTGTTTATATTTTCTGACAGTACACAGGTATCCTTTTTATAATCAGAAAAAGTGAAAACCATATATTGAATCCAAAGAAGTCCAGTGAAAAAGAGTATTGGAAGTGAAGTTGTGTGACCAAGTCATTTTTTTTCTGCAGACACGTCAAGTTCTTGAAGAGCTGACTGAGTTGCCTGTTATGGTGGAGCTAGCCAGTGATTTCCTGGATAGAAACACGCCAGTTTTTCGAGATGATGTTTGCTTTTTCATTAGTCAGTCAGGTATGCCAAAAAAGAAATGAAGGAAAGAAAAGTAATTCTTTCTAATAATTAAAGTATATCTTGCAGAAACTGGTATTTGAAGATAAACTAGTATTGCAGATGACCTGACAAACAGCTGTATTTTTACATTACATAATTCTTATGGATTAGTAAAATTAACACATTTTACACTTAAAGAACTGAGTTTTCAATGGTAAAGAAGGAAGGCCTTATTATTAAAAGTTTTGCAGTTGTATTAAGTTTAAATTTTATTTAAAACATGATATTGCTTAAAGTTTAGTCAATTTTTTTGTTTTTTTGCATCTAAGAAACAATGTATGTTGACCGTTCTTTGTGTTACTTTGTCTTCTTTTTATGCAGGTGAGACAGCAGATACCCTGATGGGTCTCCGATACTGTAAGGAGAGGGGAGCTTTAACTGTGGGGATCACAAACACAGTTGGCAGTTCCATCTCAAGGGAGACAGACTGTGGCGTTCACATTAATGCTGGGCCGGAGATTGGCGTGGCCAGCACAAAGGTAAATTCTTGACTTAGTTCTCCTGTGATTATTTAATCATAGTATTGGTAAAACAGACTAACCCATGTCTTAGATTTCATTTGTTAGCACTTACAGAACATACACAGTTTAGTAATCATTGTAATTATTTTCAGACTTAAGGGTCAGTAATAGATAAAGCGCTTGTCATCCTCTCCTTCGCCCTCATTTTAAATTAAGAGTTTAAAAAAGGGACATATGTATGTAACATATGTCCATTTTGAAAAGGTCTCTGTCAGCTATCCCCCATTTATATTCTTCTTGCCAGGTGAAGTGAAATACATGGTTAAGTATAACATCCCCTTCTTTATTATAAAGTATAGTAAGGAATTAGAAAAATAACAAATTAGAAATAACTGGTGTAATTCTAATAATTTTTGACATTTTTATTTATATTCATAGTTTCTAATAAATGCACCAAAAATATATATATTACCTTTGAAAGTTTGTAAGGAGAAATACACCTTTGGTATAAAATTTGGTGATTTGAAAAAATTACAGAGTGTTGTATGACAATATCTTGCTTTAGATAGTATGTGGAGATTTAAAAGCACTTTTTTTTTTAAGGCTTTTGCTCTTTTGAATTGGGATATGCATAAATTTAGTACTAGTAATAAAAATAGGAATCTTAGAAATTTGTATAAATGCAAAAGATATTCTCTCACCACAAATGATAATTCGTGTATGATATTAAAATTACAGATTTTTATCAGTTTTTCTGCTTAAGTCTTATATTTCTTGCTGATTTTCCTATAAGCTGAGATACTGGAGGATTTAATTCTAATTAAAGGTGTGTGGAGGATCATACTAACATGCACATAACTACACTTAGAAGTTTTTTCTTTTAAAGAACCTCATGGGGAACATTTTTTGTGGAAACTTTGTGATTCTTATGTTAAAAACTCTGGGTGAGGTTTTTGTTTCTTGGTTATTTTGATATTGCTAACACTGTAATTTACAGGAAAGCTGAAACCTGAATTTTCTCCATGTGATAATTAAAACATGTAAGATGTTTGTGCTTGGGTTTCCATTCTTTGCCTGAATAAATAACCAACTGCCCTCAGCAACAGCTTGTGGATTTTGGAACAGTGTCCATACAGACAGCTTTGATCGAGAATTGGAATCCCAGGGCCCATTTATTCACAACACATTGCGAAACAAGGGCTTTAATGTGATAAATGTGGGACATGGATGTGGTCATGCCACTGAATGGATGCTATTGACTTACGTTTTTATTAAATCTTCCTTGAACTGTGAGCTGCCAATGGAAATAAATTTTTTAAAATTTCTAATTCTATTATTGATGAAAACTAATTTTCTTCAACATTTTATTATAATTTTTAAGCATGAAGCAGTCTTAAAAGAATTTGACATTAATACCCATAAACCCATCACCAAGATTCTGACTACCATTAACCTTTTTTCTACAGCTCTATTGAGGTTTAATTTTCATAATTATAGTATTCATCAGTTTTAAATTTATAGTTTTAGTACATCTGGCTGTGTAACTATCACCACAGCCCAGTTTTAGAAGACTTACTTGAAAAAGTTCCTTTGTGGCCCTTTTCGGTCAATCTCCATTCCTGCGCCTCAACCTCAGCCTCAGGCAGCTGATTACTCTTGCTTTCTCTTGCTGTATTGTATCATTGTCTAGAAATTTCTTATAAACGGGATTGTATAATACATGTCTCTTTTCTCTGACTTCTTCCATTTACCATGAGGTCGTTTAGGTTTATTCATGTTATTATTTGTGTCAGTAGTTTTTTTTTTTTCTTTTTTTGCTAAGTCCTTTTTTTTCAGTCTTTTTATTTTGAAATGTCTACAGACTTATAGGAAGTTGCAAAGATAGTACAGAGAAATCCATGGTTTCCCTCAATGGCTACATCCAAGAAAAGAAGCATCTTTTTATAGTATATACTTTTAATTCTTTAAAACATGACTCCCTTAAAAATGTACAAAGTCTCAACTTTACTCAACACCTGTCAGGGTTAGAGAGATATTACTAACTTTCTCATAATATCAGACCATCAACAATTTGGTATTTCTGTAGGAACTGATGGGTATAAATGTGCCAGTTTGGCAATTTTGATATATCATTGCTGGTGTTTAGAATTTCACCACAGTATGGACTTTGGTTGTGTTTTTTGTTTGTTTTTTCTTACTTTGGTTGATTTTTTAAAATAACCAATGTAACTATTTTTGGCTGAATAAAAAGTAAAAGCAAATTGTAAAAGTTCAGAGCTGACATTTTCCTGGTAAATTCTTTCAAACCTCAGTAAGTTCTAATTGTGAGATGTAGCTTATTTTTCTCATGATTGGTTTCCTGATACATACTGATGAAATGAAAAACATGAAATTGTAAATTAAGCTGTAATAGGAATGGATTGGAAAAATGCATGCATTAAATTTACTCTGTTTAGTAATTTTACTTAAAAACCAGATTTGAGATTTTTTAGTCCAAACAAAGAAACATTACTCTATAGAATAACGTTTTTTAGTTATGGGCTGGAAGAACTGGAATACTCATTATCTGATCAGTTTGGATTGGAAGCAGTTGAAATATCCCAGGGGTCCAAGATACTGTCCCTCTGTCCTGATGAATATGTTGTGATTGATTGGTTTACTGCAAAGTAAGTGCCAGTAGGAAGAGGGACACTGGGAGGCACAGGAATTTAGAATACGGATGTGCTCGTTAGACCTGGAGGCAAGGGACTGGCAATCGACATCAGTGCTATGGGGAAAAAATTCCCATTTGCCAGTGAAACACAGAGGAGCATAAGGACAAGTGGTTGTGGAGGACTGTATGAGCAACTGGTAGCTGGGCAGTCCAACGTAAAGAAATAGGGAGTCTCATTTAAGTGCTGGGAAACACGGAGCATTAGCAGACTGTGATTTTACTATATAAGTGGTTCATTATCCATGTTAATTGACAGGAAAATATTTACTAATGAAGTGATCCCTTACTCAGAGAAGAGTAATAGAAGAAATTCAGTATACAATCCACAAAAAACCACAGAGTAAATTTCCTAAAGTTAAAATTACATGTAACACTATAGCAGGCCATACCACAGTAATCTTAGTGATTTAATAATAAAAATGTAAATAAAAACCTTGAATGTGTGAAACATAAAAACATTCTTCCAAATAACTGTGGAGTTAAAAAGGTTGGAACTACCATTAAAAAAGACTTATTAGAAAAAAAAGATGGCAACGAACAATGCAGGCAAAAATTTAGAGATGGTGGCCAAAATGATAATCAGAGGTAAATTCATAGCATAAAATGCTTTATCTTCAAAAGAAAAGAACTAAGTATTTAACCCAAAAGGTAGAAAAAGGAAACCCAATAAAGCAGTAGGAGACAAATACTAGAGAAAAATGAGTGAATGAACTGCAAAACAAACAGCTTCAGAAACTTTGTCTTGGCGGGCCTTAGCTGTTCTTCTGGAACCTCCCTAAGATTTTTCTCTGCATTACTGTGAAGCAGAAAAGGTGGCCTTAGAATCTTTCTCAACATGTTTCACTGTGACTACTAATGGGTTAGGATTGGGTCTATATGACACATATTTGCAATCCCTGTTTTAAAAGTATTGTTCAGTTTAATAAGAAAATAAGTGAAACAATGGGAAAGGAGGAAACAAATTCTCCTTATTTGCAATTGACATCATTGAGTACCTATAAAGTTTAAGAATATCAAGTAAAAGACTTAATAGAATGAGTAAGAATTTACATGAGGTGATTTATAATAAAATGAAAAGTTGTTCTCTATAAACTGGTAGTGGATTCTTAAGAAAGATTTGGAGGTGTGTGTTTGAAGGAGGTGCTATTTTCAATAGCTATAAAAATATTTAAAAATGGCTTTCTCAAGAAATGTGCAAGATGCTCTGTAAGTGTTGAATATATGAAAACTGTATAACTTTATAGACTTAAATCCTAGCACAAATTAATGGACATGTTATATTTCTGGATGGGAAGATTGCTTTATAAAGAAATGACAGATCTGTGGGACAGATTCATTGGTCCTGTAACATAACTCTAGTACATCAAAGAATTTAAGACTATAGAAAATGTCATAAACCAGTACAGAAAGGGTGAGGTGAAATGGAGGGAAAATTGGGTATTCATAATAAGAAAAACAAGTTAACATCTTGCACTGCAATTAATTTCTGATGAGCAAAATAGGAAATGTAAAGAAAAAAGGCAAGAGAGACAATGATACAAGAGAATTCAGAAAATTTAATAATACTTAACTGATGTGAGGGTGGAAGAACTAATCTTAAAAGTACTATGTAAAAGTTAAAAAAGAAAAATTTCTATGTCAATAAACACCATGATAAAATGTTAACCAAATTGGGAAAAATATTTGAAACAAAACAGTAAAGACATTCTTAAAACCAACTAAAAACAAAACAAAACACAAGTTGAAAAACAAGTGAAGAACAGTGAAGTTCTCATAAGACAAAGCTTAAGTGGCTAACCAACTCGACAAAAATCTTAATTTTTCAGATTCAGGATATGTATGGTAAAGTGGTAGTGAGAGTCCATTGTGTAGTAGTCAGATAGTAAAAATTTGTTAAAAAGATGATTCTCAACATTGCAAAGAAGGTGGCAAAAAGGCATATCTCCCATTCACACACAGCTAACAGAGATGAAAATAGTGTTAGCAGTGTGACTGCAAGTTTTAAAATACTCACAATTCTATAGCCTCGGAAAATATCTTTTAGTTCAAGCTTTCGTCAATAAGTTTGTTTTGAGCCTGTATTTCAGACATTTTGCTGAATGCTTTACATTTGTCTCATTTAATTCTTATGATTATCGTGTAAGTATTGTGTGCCTTTAACAAATGGTCCATCTGAGGCATAAAGAGATGAAAAAACTGCTCAAGGTTATCGCCCACTAGTAAACGAGAAAGCCTTCTGTTTTGGGAAAGTGCTGGTAGTGTTAATTAAAAATAAAAGCAAGCTATGAAATTATACCTACTAATAATTTTCTTAACAATACAAAGAACATGGTGAAGATTTAAAAAAAGTATTCACAAATGTTATTAATAGCATGTTATTATGTAATTATTCCTATTAATAAGATTGAGTATTATCATTGTTTCTATTTATGTTTCTGTAGTTGAACTTTTTAAAAATACTAAGTCAGACTTAAAAAGAAAGGTGGAAGTGAGGAACAGGCAATAGGTAAAGGTATAAAATCTAACAGCAATTTTTCAAAAACCCAACAAAACCAGTGCAGATACCACAAGAGGAGTTCTTCAAACCCTTGCTCTTGATGGATGCCAAAAACTTAATTTGGTTATGCACACACATATTCAGTGAAAAAGGATATTATTTGGATTTGTGATAAGGAAGACACTGAGACCATCCCTTTCTCAAGGATATTAGGGATTTCATAAATATCCAATACATTATAAAGAACTTTTACTCTGTATTTGTAAATAAAGGTTACATCATTTGTTCAAATTCAGAAAAGGAGAACAGTGATAGATTTCCTAAGTACCTGCTCAGTTCACTGTTACTAATGTTTTTTTTTAAAGATGGACAATTTATCTTATAAAACCAATGAGAATTTTTTGTCATCTTTTAAAATTAAAAATGTCAAGTCCTTAAAAAAGCAGCTGCAACTAATTCTGCTTTTTTGTGGCATTTCAGGCTTACACCAGCCAGTTTGTATCCCTTGTGATGTTTGCGCTTATGATGTGTGATGACAGGATCTCCATGCAAGAGAGACGCAAGGAGATCCTGCTGGGATTGAAGCGGCTGCCTGGTAGGATGCTACTCGCATTATACTTTTTGTCTAAGGGAGTGGGTAATGGCTGAAATTCTTTTCTTATCCTTGAAGCTGTGGCTTGTAGCTCTTCAGTCAGTAAGATTTTTCTAAACTTTTGCACCTGTGTACCTAAACATCCCTCAGATACCACCGAATAGAAACATTGGTCTTTTGTTGGTTGCTACCAATACATTACTTCTTGTATCAGTTTAGTTTATTATATCAATTGCCTTTATTGTCCTTATTTCATTAGATTTTGCTAATGTTACTCTTAACAGATTTGATTAAGGAAGTACTGAGCATGGATGATGAAATTCAGAAACTGGCAACAGAACTTTATCATCAGAAGTCAGTCTTGATAATGGGACGTGGCTATCATTATGCTACTTGTCTTGAAGGGGCACTAGTAAGTCTTCTCACTTATTTCAGTCTATTGGCTTATGGACCTGGCATAGTTATACGTCTAGATTGAATGAAGTAGGTAGAACTTTTAAAAGTGCCTTCAGATTTATGCATTTCTGATTCATTTACCTTGAGAAAGTATAACAATACTTAATTGAAAAGTGAAGCTCAAGAAGAGTACATTTTAGCATGATAACTTGGGTTTAGCAAATAATTTGGATTAATCTGTTCAAATATGAATAAAATTAAGCTGTCTAGGTGTGAGATTTAATTGAGGCCAAACATGAAGAAAGTAGAACAGTTACAAAGAAATACAAGTATGTTTGTGATTGTCTAAAATCTTCAAAGTCCTGTGGAGTTTAAATTGCTTTTTGATATTATAGAAATAATGATCTGTTAAACTGTTAGCTATATTTATAGTTCAGAAGTCCTTTAATACTTTTGGATAAATAGGCAGTGAATTGAGACATCAGATGCTTTTGTGTAATACCTATTTAAGAATGGGTTTTTGAAAAACCCGAAAGACTAATCTAACTCTTTCCTATTAGAAAATCAAAGAAATCACTTACATGCACTCTGAAGGCATCCTGGCTGGTGAATTAAAACATGGCCCTCTGGCTTTGGTGGATAAGTTGATGCCTGTCATCATGATCATCATGAGAGACCACACTTACGCCAAGTGTCAGAATGCTCTTCAGCAGGTGGTTGCTAGGCAGGTAAGTCAGGGGTTGCTGTGAGGACACTGGTGGAGGTATAAATGCTGAGCCAGGTATTTCTTAGTTGCATGAGTTAAACCAAGTTCCTGCATCCCATAAAACTTCCATTTCCTCAACTAAGTGAGGTCATTCTGACTTACCACTAAGTAAGTTATGCAGTGAGGCCACATGCGAATTGTGCTGCAGAATGTGCCTTGTCACGTGCTCTGCACTGCCTTTGCTTACCAGTGACTGATTTTCTTCCCAGGGACGCCCAGTGGTGATTTGTGATAAGGAAGATACTGAGACCATTAAGAACACAAAAAGAACTATCAAGGTGCCCCACTCGGTGGACTGCTTGCAGGGCATTCTCAGCGTCATCCCCTTACAGTTGCTGGCTTTCCACCTTGCTGTGCTGAGAGGCTATGATGTGAGTGATGGGCCACTTTGGAAATCTTGGGCTGGGTTTTTATCCGGGTTCATTATGATAGTTTTCCTTCAAAATGTTTGAAACAATAGCATCTGAGAAATCCATTAGATATGTGTCTGTCCCCTGTTATATCCTCATTGCCTGATTTGTAGATTATGTCATAACATTTTCTTATCTATTGAACTTGAAGGAACCTTAGAGGTTACCTCCACAATTGGAGATTACCTTTTTGGGGAATCTCTACCTGTTTTCTTAACATGTTTCTTAATGGGATAGCTATTGGCAATTCTTTGTTTGGGGACTGTGCCACACACTGCAGGACTTCTAGCATGCCACACAGCCCCAACATCCCGCTCTTACGCATTTCTAGTGTCCCCCAAGAGGGCTGCCACTTCTGTAGAGGACCATGGGAGCTCTTCTGTGCTAACTCCTTTAGAATTCTTTTTTCCTGATTCCAATTTTTTTCAACATACATTATTTGACTTTATTTTCTAATCTTAATTCTTTGTAATTCTATAATGATAGTTAATGAACATTTTTCTGTTTTTAGGAACAAAAATAATTTGCCTATGGCAGATCCTCCCTTCTCCCTGATCTTTATAATCTCTCCAATATTGCTCTTTTTTTGCAGGTTGATTTCCCCCGGAATCTTGCCAAATCTGTAACTGTAGAATAAGGAGCATTTGAAACTGGGCGATTAAGCAACACAAGACACCTTTTTATATTTAAAACCTTGATTTTAAAATATCATCTCTTTAAGCCTTTTTAGTAAATCCTTATTTATATATCAGTTATAATTATTCTACTCAATTTGTGATTTTTGTGGAATTACCTCATTTTTCCAGTTATTTGTGGGGGAGTTTGAATAATGGAATCTCTGTAGAAATTGGTATCAGAAAAAGGTTTAGCTTTCCTTTTCTTTAAAGGATTCCAGGTGTTGGATTTCTGGGCCCTCTACTTGAATCTGAGAAGATTGTGTGTTTTTAAAATAACTGACATTTGTTTTACCTTGCTTCCATTCATTCAGTCCAGTGAAAGAGTAGTGCATTTAATTGGAGTATCTAAAGCCAGTGGCAGTGTATGCAGATACTTGGGTATTTAATTAGGTTTTTCTAAGTTACATATAGAGAGAAGATGCTATGATTTAGTTTGAAATTTGTGTTTTGTTTTTAAATCAAACGGTACAACTTAAAAACTGAAAACTCCTGGTTGGATTTCTAAGTTAGGTTAACCTTAGTCTGTCCAACTTGTTGCCTGTAATCTGTAGGTCAAGGTAATTTAGGAAGCTAAGTAGTATAGTAGTGCATTGGTTTTCTTCAGCCCTTCACAGAACATATTTGCACAATTTCATAGCACAGACTTTAAATCTGAGCAGCTTTGGACAACTGACAATAGGATTTTAAATTTGAAGATGGGATACATAAATGTTGGGTATCCTATTGTTTTTTTTATCTCCTTAAGTGTAAATCTGTCTTTTTTTTTAATGACTGCTGAATGACATATTTTATCTTGTTCTTTGAAATCAACACACAGAGTTATCAAATGTCTCAAACTAAAGCAATGCTGATATAGTCAGACTTCTCTTCAACTTTGTCCCAAGGAAGAATTTCCTGCAATTAATTTTAACTTCCCATCACTGCTTTGTTGCATAAAACGAGCACCTACATGCCGACTTGGAAGCTCTTTGAAATTGTTTGGAAGATTTACAAGTCTTTTGACTAATCATTTGACTAAATGTATATGGTGGGCTAGTCTTAGAAAAAAGTTCTGTGCTTTATACTGGTACTAGTGAAGGAATTGCATCAAATTTAGTATTACTTCCTAGGTATTTTTCTCTGTATTTCCTGTGTTCTACCCCTGAAATATATATAAGAATGAAGGAGATCTAAATAAATAAAGTGATACTGCGGTGCCTTTAGCCAGTTAGTGTCAGAAATGGAAATTAACAGTTTAGATTGAAATATTTAGAGTAGAATATTAGTTTGACACCCAGAAAGTTGTGAGTGGTAATTTCTTTGTGGGTTTTTTTGGCCTAACCTTGAGGGTTATAGGACAATATGTGTATGTTGTGGTTGAGACTTCTTTTCAAAAGTTTTTACTTTTAAATTGTGACGGTAAGATATTTAGCATAATTATTTAAGTAAGCTCAGTCTTTTCCTTTTTCTGTGTTTGAACTTCTTGATGAGTAAGGTTTTCTGATAGCTATTGATGCAAGAGAAATGTAGATTCTGTTTGTGTGTTACGATTACAGAAAGAGTTGGCATATTTAGAGGTAATTGGAAAGGGCTCCCATTGATGGAGAGAAGAAACCTGAATGTTTTTAAAAATAAAATTGGGTTACTATTTCCATTGTATGTGTAGCGGCTACAGCTATATTTATCTATTTTAATTGATTCTAGAATTATTTTGTGTAAGCCTGCTAGTTTCAGTATGTTGATCATGTCATTTCTTTTGTTTGTTATATTAGATTAGCATTTTATGCATATTATTTGTTGCATTTCTTAAATGGTCTGAAGTTTGAATCCGCTTTGTAAGTGAGAACTAATTTGTGAAATCAATCATTAGCTTTCACAATTTCTCTGTTTTTCTCTCAAACACAACACACACACAAATACACACTTCAAGGTAGGATAAGTTCCACACTGGATATCAAAAGCTCATATTAAGAACAAAGAAGTGATCTTTTCCAAGCAAACATAATTTCTCCTCCCTGGCTCTTCTTCTTGGACTCCACCCAACTTAACGTAGTGATTTTTTTTAAAATTTATTTTGGTATCATTAATCTACAATTACATGTGCAACATTATGATTATTAAACTACCCACTTCATCAGGTCCCCCCCACCAACCCCATTACAGTCACTGTCCATAATAAGCGTAGTGAAATGCTATAGAATCACTTAACGTAGTGATTTTTAAATGCTTTTACAAATTAATGATGAACACAAAATGAGGCAAATCGCTGAGTTTTCATGCCCAGTTAAAGACAATGTAATATGGGTAAGGAAATCTGATTTTTCAGTATATTCTACAAAAGGAGTCCTTCATGCAAAAAGTTATTTCTTATAATACATTTAAAGTTTAAATTCACTTACATATAACTTAAGAGTTCCCTACTTCAGTCCATGAGCCCTTTTTTAGTCCCTGAGTCATGTACATATAGCACATGGCCCATTAAGTGATTATTACTGTGGAGTCAGCTTTTCTACCTTTTTGAAAACTACCTATGCTATAGGAATAAGTGATAAGAGGAAAATTAATGTTAACTGTTTTTACTTTGTTGTAACAATGTCAACAGCCCATTATGAGCAAGTCACTGTGCTAGGAACTGAAAAATACATCTTGTTTAAGGCAGAGTCTACTTATCCCCAGGTGGACTTATCACTGTGACACAGACCAGGATGGTTGGAAGGCACAGGATGAGAGTGGAAATACGGAGCTGAGCTGGGCTGTTAAATGTTGTGAATGGATTTGTTCAGTTAAATAATGGTCCAAATTTTGGGGTGTGTCATGTTCATTAACAGGTGAAATGCATGTTGTAGAGAAAGCTGTTAATCACAGGCTATCGGTGTATCTCTGGTACTCTGAGGAACAGCAGTCACTGAATGCAAAGGTGAAAATCCAGTGTCATCAGTGCTCAAGGGTAACTGACACAGGGTGGTGTGCAAATGAGGAGCTAATAGAGATTTTCTCTTTTCAGTTTCTTAGGAAGTTGTTTCTGGAATGATACTGTTTTATCCTTCTGAATACAGGTCTCTTGGCCTGAATTGAGGATGGAAGGAAAGGAGCCTTTTTTTTTTTAGCTTTCAGTAATACTTGTTTGACACTCTGTTAACTCTTCAAAGAAGGAAACCCAGCTGAAATGTGTGCTTTAACAAAGTCCTTTGGAGTCAGTTTTTTCTCTACCTTTTTAAAAAATTAGGATATGCTATAGCAATAGAAGGAAAAGACTAATATTAACTATTGTATGGTAAAACTTGTGATTTTTCTAAAAAAGCACAATGGCATTGAAAAATGTTTATTGAAAAAGAATTAGCTCACACTGAATTTGTGAAGGCCAAAGAAATTGAAGGGAAAGATATTTTAGTCTTAGGACTACATACTTAGTACATTTTGTATCCCGAAATACCAAATAAGAATAGAAAACGTATTTCAGTTTACTTTCTTTGTTTTTAGTGTTAGACTCTCAAATTGAGAAGTATTAACACTTGTCAGCTTTTTCCCACGATATTTAAAGATTGTTAATATATCGTAATTTCCCTACCTTGATTAATTTAACCCTATCTTCAGATTGTGGGATGGCAACAAGCTAGTGAGACTGATAACATTAGCTTAGAACCAGTAATATGGATATGGGTTAAAATAAAAATGATAGTTAACTAGCAAGGCTGTAAAGTTATGCCATATTAACTTATAAGTCTGTAATAGTTTGATATCAGTGTTATGGAATATACCATCAATAATGGCTAATGATAACATATTAGGAAATTATCAAATTACCTTTTTTAATACACCAGTTTTCAGAATGTATATAGAAATGATCCTGTTAACTTTTTAAATGTTCTGTGGTTGGTTTTTTTCTTAAATAAAACTTTTGGTATTTGTTTAAATTTTACTTCTAGTGAGCTGGAAATTTTAGAATCATCCTTGTTTTGTTTCAGTTTTCTTTCTTTAAAATGCATGTTTAGTTTCCTGAGGCAGTTGGTCATTTCTTCTTCATGTCTTGTAAGTCCAGTAAGTCTAATCTTGAACTGTGAATAAATTACCAAAAACTTGCTGAGAATTGCATTTTGACGCAATTTGCCAATATTTGAAGTATATAGTACATGTTTGTAATTGTTTAAAGATTGTGTTGTACTATGAATGTAGCCAGTGTTTACTTTAGTTGTTGGTAAACATTTCCAATGCCAAAAGTTGTCAAACATTTCCAATGCTTCTTGCTTTTAAAAAGGAGAAATGGTTACATAAATATAATCAAAAGCCATGTCTTCACTACAATTTCCCAAGTGTTTTAGAAAGGATCAGTACATAAGACAAAAGCTCTACTTTTTCTGATGTCATTCTCCACAGATATTAAACTTTCTCAAGTTTTTAAAACTTTTTCTGAGAGTGTATTGTTTCTAGCAAATTTCCAGTAAGTACAGTGGATAACAGCTTTCCTTAAATGAATTGATAGTTGCAAGAGAAAAATATTTAAGATGGCTGAGTAGCAAGATAGCACATAACCAAATCTAAAGTTTCTGTAATATCTGGCAGTCTGTTAATTATAGAACAGAGATTCCTTTTATAAAAAAGCAAGCTAGAATCTCTATTCCAAATGTTCACGGCACTTGCCGTGCTTAGCAGGACACAGTTATGCCAGGGTGGTTTGAATGAATATATGTGCTGTTTTGCCTGCCCATAGAATTGAGCCCAGTCTACCATTGTGTATTTTTTCTCTCTCTCTCTCTCTCTCTCGCTCTGCGTCAGAGCCAAGCACTGCCACACCAGCGTGGATCATTTTTTCCACAGCCATACTTTTGACATAAAATTCAGCTTTATTCCTAGTAAACAGTTTTCTTTATATCTTCCTAATTGGTTATCTGTAAGTATTTACTGAGTGCTTAGTAAAGGCCAAGAAATAATTTCCCTAAAAACTAAGAGGCCACTTTTCATTGGAATGGCATTTAAGAAAAATGCCTGTTTTTGGGTAAGGGAAGAAGTAAAGGTTAAGTTTCTCTTATTAATATGAAGGTAAATAGTTCTCCCTCATTAAAAAAGTGATATAGGAGCTATGTTAGCTTAACAAGCATCCTGGAACTATAAATTAATCTTGTAATAATGCACAAGGAAGTTGACCAGCTGACCCTTGATACATGTAATAAGATAAATTCATTATTCTGTTTTTGGTTAACATGTATACAAGAGATTATTTTATGACAAAAAGGCACATTTTTGAACTTAATATTGGATTCATTGACTTAAATCCAAGATTCACACAGGTATTTTCTCACAGAAAATGCTATTATGTGGCCATATTTTCCTTTTTGTATTTCAAGAGATTTTAAAATATCAAGTATGAATGTATAATTGAAAATATAGAATAAAACATGCAGCTTATTAGAGAAATGTTCTCTAATTAGAATTATAGTTATTTCCATTCATTTATGAATCTGATTCCCTATGTTTGTATAAGATTAAAAGGACTGTTTACACCTATTAGGATGAAAGCTCTTGGCATGTTTTCATATGCTTTTAATTTCTGCAGTATAACTAGTGATTTAGAAGCATCCAACAATCTAAAACTCAGAGCCACAATAAGGTGTATCATGTAATTCACAGCTGTTACATACCCTGGAGGGTCTTCAGAAGTTAATTTTTGCCTCTCACTCAGCTTTGTATGTTTTGAAAAGAAGATAAACATGGTGGGGTCTTAGAAGGAAAGTTGCCAGAATTCTCAAAGCATATAATACAAGTACTCATTGGGAATTCTAGATTGATTATACCTAAAGAACAAATAATGATCCTTTGGTTCTTAGCTAATTCTCCATTTGTGAGACCCAAAGGTTGATATCCATTGAATTTAGATTGTCATACACCAGGCTGCAAAGGTCTAGATGTGTCATGCTCACTACAGTTTGTTTGTGCCAACAGCGCCTTTTGGGTGACACTGTTGTCCTCATTAGGAAAAGCCAGTGCGGCATCATCAGTCATGGATGTTTTACCATGGCAAGCTCAGTGTGAAACGGACTCATTAGAAAGCTTTGTCTTCAAAGAATGACCCTAAGGTGATGAAAAATATCTAAGACAATAAAGGTTTTTTAGTTTTAGGCAAGCAAAATTGCATTACATTTCAGTTTCTTTGTGTTAGACTTAAATGTGTCGAGGCAATTTGATTTTTGGAATTTTGGGGTTTTTTTCCTGTTTGCTTTGTATGTAGAGTTGTTTTGAAATATTGAGCATATTTGCTTTGAATTTTATGTCTTGCTTTCTTAATTTTGTATTTATTCTCTGAATAAAATGTAAACCCAATATTGAATTTACTTTTACTGCTGCCATGTAGAAACCTAGGAACTGTGGGAAATCTTTGTACAGTTTCTATCTAATGTTCTTGGTTATTAACTTGGACCCTTGTATTGTTACTGAAGTTTAAAGCATTTCTTTGTTTGAAAGAAACTAATTTGGAAACTTCTTCATATATGTAGTCTTTTTATTTTATGCTTAAATGAAGCAGGAAAATATTCTGGCCTCTGAATGCAGAATTGATTTTACTGACACTTCATTAGTAACTTAAGTAAGTGCTTCTAATTATTTTCTCAGCAGAGATTCATTTGTATAAATTTGTTTGCAAATTTCTGTTGTCTTCCTGTGACAGTATACTTGAATGAAGGACAGTGACTAGAGTTCCCCAAAACAGATAAAAAATAGCTGACTTACCAGACACATTGGTCTTCTCAACTTGACCTTCCCAAAGTATGATGTTTCTGAGTTAATGGTTCTCAATTCCTTTGGACTCAGTATGCTGAAACTAAGTAAGGGCAACTCTGAGAATGTTGACTGTTATCCTGTCAGAAGATAATGCTGGTTTTTAAGGTTATATTTTTTAAATTAAAGAATCTGTCATGGCTTGGCTTATGCCCAAATAGGATGCCTCAATACTTTGATCACTTTTTAAATGGATAATTCCTTCACAAAATTTAACAGCCAACTCTTGCTTTTCTACTCCTACCTTGTGCTGTCCAGTGTACAGATATGCTAGGCACATAGATCATGTGAGAAGGACCTGTGGACAAGTGGAGTCTACTTGAACAGCATAAATATTTTTAATCACCTGAGCACAATGACTGCCATAGCAGTTGCTTAAAAGAATACTTGCTGAACTAAGTTACTCTAAATAGCATTTTTTTTTCCTTTTTCTTTCAGTGCCATTACTCGCTGAGTTAGAGTTTGGTCAAGAAATCATAAATCACTACTGGTCTTTCTGTAGGAAAGAGTTTAGTATGGGGAATCGGTCTTACATAGCCACTAGAAGGCCTGGGAAAATGCAGGTCAGGGAGGCCACTATGCAATCTGCCAGTGTAGGAATTGCAGGGAGCTACTGTCAGTGATCTCAGCTACCTATAGCACCAAGGTGGGTGATTATCAAAAAGATACTTGGAAGTTATTGGCAAATCTCACATTAACTGTCTGACGCCCATTAGCCTGTTTGCAGTTATGCCTGGAGAATACTTGTATTTCTCTTTTCCAAATTGGATACAAATGCCTCTGATTGTTGAAATCTAATTGGATCCATGTGGATAAGTATCCAGTAGAAGGGATAACTTAGAAGGGTGGTGATAGTACAGAATATTCAACATTGTCCAGTGCATTTGGCCCTTTGGAACACATAACATCTATACTGACCTGTATCCACATTTGAACCTCCAAAGAAGAACAAAAATAATATGATTCTGCCTGACATTCAGGAACCACCCCTGTTAAAATAGTGCACTCACCTTCTTCCCAAGGACATAAGTTTCAAAAATTTCTCTATTCATCTCTGTGTGATGTTCCTCTTCCTTAATTAAAATCCCCCTTGATTAAAAGTTCTATAATGTAAAGTGGAAAAATTGGAAGGGAAGAGGGGAGAAATTGATGTATTATATAAATGTATGCATACCGAGGAAAGATAATATGCATTGTTACTTCATTTTGTACAACTAATCAAAAGTCCATAGTTTATATAAATGTATACATACACCTACAAATACATTCATTTTCTCTTCCATTACCCATTTTGTGTTCGTTTGCCAGAATGTTTTGTTCCTCTCCCTTTTAGCAAGGATGTGACCCCTTCATACCTTCTCCATTCTTCTGCATAAACTACGGGGTCCATATATGTAGAAAAGGTGGCAGCAGGTATTTCTGACAGTATGGCAGGCAAGATGACCTGAGGAACATCCTGGGACAAAATTTAATGCTGGTTAAAAATGTAAAGGGAAAACTCTCTACTTACGTAGGTAAATTGTCAAGAAAAGGAATGCTCAGAAGCAAAAAGAAAACTCTAGCAAGAGAACAAGTATTGAGGCTGATGGCTACACTGGTGGGGGTGGGAATGGGGAGCATCTGTTAATTTCCTCCCAGCTAGATACTTCAGTTTTACTGGGCTGCATTTTGGGGACAGGAGACAAAGCCGTGGGCTGGAGAAAGGTGGGTAGTCAGCAAAATGGAAAACAACATGCTTGGCAAAAGAGTAAACGAGGTAGAACATGTCAGGGTTATGATGAAAAATGTAAGCCTCAACCTTGGTTGTGCATGGGGGATAAGTCTTCCATGGGAATTCCTTAACACAGCTAGTCCCTGTGTAGTTTTTGTGTATATGATTGCCTTAGCTATATGTCCTAAAAAGCCTCAGTCCGAGTTTTATCTTTTCTGGAGGAATGTACATACAACCCTCAAAACATTCTCAGAAATATTCAAAGAAACAAAATCCAAAATCAACCATAACTATCATAAGAGAGAAAGAAATGACAAATGACAGGATTAAATTTGTAAGGACTGCAGAAATTGGAAGAATCAGAAGCAATGGGGGACTCAAAGGTATGACAAAGGAATAAGAGAAAATAGTGACAATGTAGATTTCAGAACTAATGTAATACTGAATTAGAATGGATAAACAGACCCAATTGAAGAGAGAATTGGTGACACGGAAAATCAATTTCTTCAAGTCTGAAGAATTTGTAACATCTCTAAGGAATGATAGAATATGAGAAGTCAAAAGCCAAGGCTTCTTGGCTTTTCAGATAATTTTCCAGACCAGATGAAAGGAAAATCCTGGAATTTAGGGTGGCCAGTGAAACCCAAACAGATTAAAAGAAATTCCTTTCTTAGGTATATTGTTTTCAAATTGCAGAACATAAAAGTCACAGAGACCTTAAACGCAGTCAGGGAGTAAGACTATGCAGAGTAAACACTTAGAATTCTGACAATTCTGCAACAATGGAAACCAGATGATGGAATATTCCAAAATGCTGAGAAAAATAACTCATGAAACTTTTTCAAGAATGATGAAAAAACATACCATTTGATAGAAAAAACTGGTAGACTCATAAAGGATCTCCTAGAAATAAACACCTAAGTGATGGAAAATAATCCCAGGAAGAAGGGATGCAACATAAATGAATAGTGAGCAAGGGAACCTTTAAATGACAGTAATTCTAAAGCACTGATTTTCCAAAACAGTAATCATTTAAAAAATTTTAGCTATAGATAAATCCATGATAAACTAAAATGCTAGACAATATAACTTGGGAGTGGGTCAGCAGAGTTAAAACATTGTAAGCCCCTTTTTGTCATTGGGAAGGAGGAAAAATAACTTTGGACTGCTTAATATGCATGTTAAAATTTGATGATAAAAGATCACTAAAATATATGGTTTCCAAAGCATTAGAAAAAAATGGAATTTGGAAGATCAATCCAAGCATATTGGGAGTAATCACAAAAAATGTAGGAGACACGTTAAAAACACGGCCACAGAAAAGCTGAATGTGAGTGGAATGGAGGGAGAAAAGCACACCAGGCAAGTCCTAATCCAGAGAAGGCTGAGAGAGCTATACTGATATGGCAAGATAGACTTTAGGCCAAAATGCGTTACTTGAAAATAGTGCAGCTGCTGTGTTTTAACAGTGCGGCAGTTCTTTAAAAAGTTAAACAGAATTACCATACGATCCAGTAATTCCCTTCTGGGTACATAACTGATAGAACTGAGAACAAGGACTTTGAAACAGATACCTATGTATGCCAGTATTGACGCAGCAGCATTTGCCAAAAGGTAGAAACAACCTAAGTGTCCATTAACGAATGGATAGATAGGATGTGGTGTATATACAAAGTGGAATATTACTCAGTCATAACAAGGAATGAGGTTCTGTTACATTCCAAAACATGGATGAGTCTTGAAAACTAAAGTGAAATAAGCTAGACACAAAGTACAAATATTGTATGGTTCTACTTAGGGAATATTTTAGTAGGCAAAGTTGTATAGAAAAAAGTGGACTAGAGGTTACTAGGGTCTATCTCTGTACCAATTCAACATTGCCTGTGTTATGTACCTTTATATAAGGATATCTGATTGGGCATTTCTGCTCATTGTTTTTCTTCAAGAATCGTTTAGTTATTTTCCTTGTGCATTTGCAGTTGACCTTTGAAAAACCTGGGTTTGATTTGTGCTGGTCCACTTACACAGGGATTTTTTTCAGTAACTATACTGGAAAAATTTTTGAAGAATTCCAACAATTTGAAAATACATTTTCTCTAGCTTAATTTCTTGTAAAAATATAGTATATAACACATATACAAAATATGTGTTGACTGTTAATGTTACTGGTAAAGCTTCCAGTCCACAGTATGCTATTAACGTTTTTGGGGGTCAAAGGTCTTATGTGGATTTTTTACTGCACTGAGGAGGGGTGTTGGTGCTCCTAACCCCCACATTGTTCAAGGGTTAACTCTGTATAGAAATTTTAGAAACAACTTGTTGAGTTGCACAAAAACAATTGCTGAGATTTTTATTGAGATTGCATTCGTTTTATAGATGAATTATGGGAGAATTGTTGACAGTTTTGCAATATTGAGCCTTCCAGTCTCTGTTCATGGTTTGAGCATATCTCTCTGTCTTCATTAATGACTCTAAGTTCTGTAATTTTAATCCATAGAGGCTGTAGTAGGCTGAATCATAATGACCCCCAAAGATATCAGGTCTTAATCCTTGGGCTTTGTTAATGTTATTGTCTGTAGTAAAAGGATCTTTGCAGATCCATTAAGTTAAGGATCTTGAGGTGGATTATCCTGGATTCTCTGGGCAGGACCTAAATGTATCATTACAAGTGGAAGGCAGAGGGATGTGATGCTAGAAGATGTGAAGGCAGTTTGACTACAGAGGCAGAGATTGGAGTGATGCAACCACAAACCAAGGAATGCAAGCAGCTGCCAGAAAATGGAAGAGGCAAGAAATGGGTTTTTCCCTAGAGTCTCCAGAGGGAGTGTGGCCCTATCAACACCTTGATTTCAAGTCAGTGATACTGATTTTGGATTTCTGGCCTCCAGAACTATGAGACAACAAATTTTGTCTGTTATTTTAAATTGTCAAGTTTGTGGTAATTTATTACAGTAGCCACAAGGAAACTGACTCAGAGGACTTGCACATCTTCTGTTATATTTATTCCTAGGTACTTGATAATTTTTGTTCTTATAAATGATATATATTTAAATGTACATTTCCCATGTCTTTGTTGCTGGTGTAGAAAATACAGTGAAATTTTATATGTTGAGTTTTGTTTGCTGCAACCTTGCTTAACTCGTTAATTCGAATGGATTTTTCTATGTGCCAAATCATGTTACCTATAAATAAGATCAGGTTTGTTTCTTCCCTACTAATCCTTACACAATAAAAAAAAACCCAAAAAAAAACTTGTTTTGCTATGTTGCCTAAGACATCAGTACAATTTGAATAGAAATGGTAATGAAAGCTTCCTTCTGTTTCTCATCTCAAAGGTAAACTTCCAACATTTTACTATTAAGTATTATATTAGCTATAGATTTCTGTAAACTATTAAGTATTATATTAGCTATAGATTTCTGTAAACAATCAGGCTAAGGAAGTTTTATTGTTTTTCTCTATTCTTGGTTTGCCAAGATGTCTTGGATATTAATGGTATTGTAGTTATTATAGGAAATATGTATTTGGTCCTTGTCCAATTTCCAGCACAGAGATCCTAAATTGGATCTCATCACTTGGAATTTCCAAAGTGATGAGAACGCTGAGGGGGTCTCCTGTTATGTTAATGAGGTGACTTTTGGAAAGCGACTAAGTCACCTAAGGATGGAGGTTGGTTGCTAAGGGAATCAACCCCTGGCAACCCAGGTGATTAGAGTTGGAACTTTCAGTCCCACCCCTTGATTTCTGGGGAGGGGAGAGGCACTAGAGGTTGAATCAGTCACCAGCGGCCAGTGATTTAATCAATCTTGCCTATGTGATGAAGACTCCATAGATAACCAAAAAGAGGGGTTTGGAGAGCTCTTGGGTTAGTGAACACATGATGGTGCAGGGAGAGTGGCGCCCCTGGAGAGGGCATGGGAGTTCTGTACCCCTTCTGTGGATAAAGTGGGGTTCCTATGGCCAGGATCCTCACTGAACTTAAATGTAACGGGCCTGTTGCTATGCTACCGCTTCCACACCTTTAGGCAATAAGCCATTATTGTGTTAATGTAAAGAGTTCTGCCCAGTGCTCTGCCGGAGACTGGGTGGCTGGGCTGGAAGGCTGTAGGAGAGCGGAGCTGAGGCTGGAGTGGTGGCAGCGCCCAGGACAGAGGCCCGGAGGACGGCTGTGCGGGAAGGCTGCGCAGAGAGGTCCAGAGGACGGCTGTGCGGGATGGCTGCGCAGAGAGGCCCGGAGGACGGCTGTGCGGGACGGCTGCGCAGAGAGGTCCGGAGGACGGCTGTGCGGGACGGCTGCGCAGAGAGGCCCGGAGGACGGCTGTGCGGGAAGGCTGCGCAGAGAGGCCCGGAGGACGGCTGTGCGGGACGGCTGTGCAGAGAGGCCCGGAGGACGGCTGTGCGGGACGGCTGCGCAGAGAGGCCCGGAGGACGGCTGTGCGGGAAGGCTGCGCAGAGAGGCTGTGCGGGACGGCTCTGCAGAGAGGCCCGGAGGACGGCTGTGCGGGACGGCTGTGCAGAGAGGCCCGGAGGTAGAGACCGGCTTGCTGCATCCGAAGCAGCAGTGATAACACAGACTCCCCCTGAGTGAACGGGATTTTAGTGACTGACCTGCCACCTGGAAATAAAGTTGGGTATAACCTTTTCACCCCAAGAACCCTTTGCTGTAAATTTCTTTATTCACAGTGAATCTATAGCGAACTTGCCTGGAGCTGAAATTCATTTGCAAGACAACCTTCCCACAACCTTGTCCTCTGCTGTTGATTCATATCCTTTAATATCCTTTGTAATTGATCAGTAATTTAGCGAGTAAATGGGGTTCCTGAGTTCTGTGAGCCACTCTAGCAAATTAATCAAACCCAAGAAGGGGCTATGGGAACCTCTGATTCACAGCCAATCAGTAAGAAGCACAGGTAACAGCCAGGGTTTTCTATAAGCACCTGAATGTGGGGGGCAGTCTAATGGGACTGAGCCCTTAACCTGGAGATTCTGATGCTATCTCTGGGTATAGTGTTGGAATTGAGTTAACTGCTTGGTGGTGTGGGGAAAACCCCTACACAAAACAGAACTGGCATTAAATTATTAATATAGTTGTTCAAATATTTGTAACACTTTGAAGAAAGTAATGATGTAAAAGGTTTGATTTACACAAATACTTGCTTAGCTTCTCCCTGCCCCTCAGCTGGTGCTAGAGCTGCGCAGAGGTGTCATTCTCCTGGTGTGACGCCTGGACTGACACACCCCAGAACAAGCGACCCGCCTTCTCTAAAGTCATTTTTGGCTCTCACTTCTCTTGGGTTGAGGTGGAAATAAGTGAATTGAAGTCTGTGTTGAGACTGAAAAAAATACAGTAATTTGGGATCTCGAAGTTCTTCAACACATTATCTGAAAGAATGTCTATAAATGAGCTTTTAATCCTATATAATATGTAACATATGGAAGGTAAAACTTCCCAGAGATGTGAATGGGAAGTAGGTACTGGAGAGAGAAGGTATTACCTATTTTCTATTAAATTACAAACTTTAAAAACTTCAAAAAGTAAGCGAAACTATATAGTAAACTAAGTTAAGTTAGGAAAAGCATCAAACCCAAATGTGATTTATTCCCACCAGGAGGTTTAAACATTTTAACAGTAAGGTGTTAACAAAGGGCCACGTGGTGGAAAATCTGCCAGGAGGCTGGGGGAGGGATCGCTAAGGACCTGGCTGTACCTGCTTGAGAAGAGAAAGTTTTAAACCTACCAATGAAATTAAGACAAATATAAGAGAAGGCCTAATATGCATATAACTGGTTTAGGTGACATCCGGGAAAGAATGCGAACCCTGTAGTACTCACCAATGAGGAACCAGGGGAGGGACTCGCGTACCAGGGAGTAAATTCCTTGTGCCCCTGCACCAGGTGTTCCTGCTCACCAGACACCCCATCTCGCAAGACCGCCATTAAAGCCTCGCCCCGCTGTTCTCTTTGTCTCCGTGAGCTTGGACCAGTGAGTGTGTTTCTCACAGTTACCAAAAAAAAAGAGAGAAATCCAAAATCTTAAGTTGATTTAATAAATAACTTTAACTCGATTTATTGCAACATCACTGTATCGTATCTCTACAGGCTCCCCTGGTATCTCACGGAGAACATTTCAGGTAAAAGTCAAATTTGATGCTTGGCCATAAATATTACGCTTTACACACTTGAAAATAATAAACTTGTCAATTCCAGTTAATTTCATTTCTTTCTTTTATATTATTAATGCTCCTGTCCTTTTGAACATTGGAATGTGGAATGCAATGTGGCAAATGTTAAGAAGTGGGAAAAGCTGTTGGAAAATAATCTGAGGTCCATTTACTTTTCTCTTGGACTAGAGCCCTCCTTTCGCCCGGCGCTCGCGCCCGCATCATCTGCCTCAGGAGGGCAGCTGAGAGTGAGGCTGCCACCGCTTCCTTCTGTAGTGGTGTCTCTCGTAGGATGGGTCAGGGATCCCTACATGGGTATAAGTGGGGTCAGACATGTTTGGACAAGTCTGAACGGGTGGGCTGGACCCCCACAAGCCTCTTTTGTGAGGTCTTGAGCAGACTTTAGCTGCTGGAGGGGAGGGTAGTCCTGAGAAGATCCACGTTCACCACTTGGACCGGCCCTCGGACATATGGCTGGGTTCTTCGGATGGCAGGAGTATCTTCTGCTAAACATGACAGTGGGCACAGCAGTTTGGGTGTGTTGAGTGGTACACACAGGGAAGTGAGGGCTTCTCCACAGCGTCACCACATCCCACCAAGGGCCCTGCCTTCCAAGGAGAGTGCAGAGGTGACGGGGAGCCCTCTGGACACTGCCAAGGAGATAGGCCACGCTGCACCTAGCAGTGGATTTGTTCCGTCACGTCTATGTGCACCCTCTAAAATACTCCGGAGGCCTTCCGCAGAGACGAAACGCCTCTGAAGGCAGGCGGGAGAAAACCCCAGAGAGAATCTGAGTTACTGCCAGCCATATATTCTGGTTATTTCATTGGCCCTGCAGCCTTGTGGGGCCCAAGAAAACTTAAGTTACATAAAAAAGGAAAAGCATACTGTAGTTGGCAAACAAAATATGTCTTTGTGTGTGTGTGTGTGTGAGAAATGAGCTTTCATTTAGCAGCTTTGGCAGTGGTTTCAGCCAGTTCTCCAGCACTTTTTAAATGATATTTTCTGATCCTGGAAACCAAGCAGGCAGATCATGGAATTTTGGCTGGAGATGTTTTTTAAAAATGTGGGCTAGCAGTGAAAAGGAAGGCAGGAATTTGGCTGGGAGGCCTTTACAGGCTGCAGAGCAAAAGAAGCAGGGTTTCCATGGTGGTGCTTCTACTGTTTATATAAACAAAGGTTTTTCCTGACAAACGTACTTCATATTTAATAGTCCTTAATCCACAGGGCCTCTTCTCTTTGTGTGTAGCTAGTTCATGCCATTTGGACTTGCGTAGAAATTTATTATTGTGTATGATTGTTTTTCAGCCACTCAGTACCCTTCAGAATTAAGTGTTAAGGGCTGATATCTTGAAGTGCAAAGGTGAAAGGTGTTTGTGAAGAGAGATTAAACTGCAATAAGAATGTGTAAAATAGGCTTTTCATGGACTCAGAGTCTATTCGACCAGCCTACAGTGAGCATTCACAAGTATAGACTGATATTTTAATTCTGTCCACATGTCTGGCAAAACTTGGACTCCACCTACCTAACTTCTTTGTTTCTTGTAAGACATACTGCACCCCTCCCAGTCAACCGCACTTCATGTCGCCATTGCCTGAGATGTTGCCCTCTCGGCCCATATCCAATCATCTGTGAAGTCTTGACAAGCTCTTGTAGTGTAAGAGGACTCACTTGGTTGTAAGTAATGAAAAACCCTACTCTCTTGAACCAAAGCACAAAAGCAGATTTATTGGATCGGGTAATAACTGGAATGGTAGGTATAGTCCAGCCTCAAGAATTGCTGGATCAAGCATACATGCCCATCTCTCCAGAGGGTGCCAGATTCTGGCACATCTGACATTGTTTGTTCCCACCATTTCTAGGAAGATCCAACCCGTCTAGAAACTTAAGGTATGAGATAAGGAACTTGAGTGCTTTCAGGCAACCTTTTCCCAGGAATGTGGAGTGATCAGGGATCTCTCAAGCTTGGGTAGAGCTGTTTGCACTTCCCTCCTTCCTGAACATCTGGATACATCTCTAGAGTTGACTAGAGGCTCAGAGAAGCCTATGGGGGTCTCTTCAATTGCTGCCCCATCACTGCCCTCTGAGGTCTCCAAGGTCAGCAGGGAGCACTGAGGGCCCGTATCCAACCGTGAGCACCAGACTTCCCTGCTGATGCCCCTTCCAGGGTTTGCCTAATAAATAAACCGGTTCTATTCCAAGTGTGCTAAAGTGTATGATGTATGTATGCACGGCACCAGGACTCCAGTGATCCAGATGAACCCCAGTTATGTCTGGAGAACATCTGTTAGCTTCATTACCCTAACTTCAAGCCCCCTCCCAACTACAGGGCCTCAGTGTCCCCCAACAACCTGAATAACACAGGCGTTTCTGAAAGTCCTCAGGAGTTTTGCTCATGTGTTTGGAAACAAATCCATTCATACCTTCTGTCAGGTCTGGGTTGGATGTCTGCACACCTGTGGTGCCCGCTCCTCAGGGCCGTGTGTGGCTTCAGGAGCTCCTCTCTGGTCACCACAAAGCTGCAGATCCTTGAGGTACTACAGGGCTCGGCCGCTGGAGTGGGTGGGGCTGGGACAGCACACCACGATGTCCTCTCTCATCCTTTGCTCCACTGTCTCCTTTTTGGGTTTCTTCCCCTCCAGGTCCTCCCCCACCTGAACACCACAGGTCCTACCTTCCAGGCTACCATATTCACCACTTGCTATTTTAATGAGGCCCCAAAAGACCTCCAGGAGCACAGAGCTGGTTGGTGACCACCAGGGCTGGGATCCAGATGTCCTCATTCTCTGCTTTTTCCCTTTATAATGATGAACACTTTTTCTTTCAAAAATAATATCTGAGAGAACTGTTGGTTTAAAATGTAAAAAAAAGGAAAAAGGAAAAAGAGGCACCTTGTAAATATAGTACCGGTTTTAGTCTTGAGAATCTAATCTGAGAACCTTGGGGAGGGGAGGGGAATAATATTGAGGACCAGTTGCTTGAGGGCCCTAAGGAGGAGGGCTTCTCCGGACAGCCCCAACTTGATCTGAAGCTAGCTGCTTGTGGCCGAGGGAAAGGGCCAGTCTGGGCGGACAGAGCAGCCGAGCTCTTTCCGCAGGGGCCTCATGCAGGGACCAGACTGGAGCTCAGAACTGAGAGTTAGGGGAAGAGTGGGAGAGCAGTGCCCAGAGAAAGAGTCACGTTGGCAGGAGAAAATGGTGAGTGGCCCAGACGCCCTGGGATTCTTTGAATTAATAGGTTGGAACTTGTGGGGTCCACAATACCCAAAGTTCTGCAGGTGAGGCTGAGCCAGAAAAATGCCACTTTGTGCTGTTACTGCGACCTGCTTGTACCCATGTGCAGGTGGGTATGACCTGCGGAAGGAAACAGAGGGTCATGCCCACGGACAAAGCAGTGAAATTGGTCAGGGTAATAACCCGAGGGAAAGCGCAATGACGCCAGCTGCTGCGGCCGAGAGGCCACAAGGGGGCAGTGCCTCCCAAGCCTTGGTCCAAACAGGCACAATCCCTTGGGAGTCGGAGCACGAAAAGAAATGTAGCCACGCTGCACAGCCCTTTATCCTTTACATGTATGTATTTCGGGAGACGCAGAGCGCCTGCGATAACCACGCGTGAACTGCTCTGGGAGGCTGGGGTGGCGGTGTGTCCAGAGCCGAACCACAGAGCCACCCTGGGCGCCCCTCGCGCTGCACGCCCGGGGGCACCTGGCAGGCCGCCTCCGAGCCCTTCTCCCCTCTCCCGCTCCCGCCCTCAATGTCACGGCCTCCTCTTCCTCCCCTTCCAGAAATACTTGGTGAGCTGCCACTGTGCAGCAGGCACTTTTTGAGGCCCTGCGGGTACTGGCCGTTGTGGAATTTAGGTTCTGGAAGGGAGGGGCAGAGGTTTCTCTTGTCGCCTGGCCACCGCCTCCACCTGTACCTGGAGCCCCAGACACACCCGACCAAACGGATGACGCTGCAGTCGACCCAGGCCTGCCTTTAGAAGGACCGGTGACAGAAGGCCTTCAGTGTGGACACGCATTTTTGTCTCCCGCATCCCCGGGTGTGGCTGAGAAATAACCCGGAATGGTGATCGAGTGACAGGGGCTGCAGGGGCAACGAATGAGCACAAGGGGGCGTTTGGAGACACCAGGGGGACTGTGATGGCACGCACCACTGGGTCTTTCTTTGGGGCTCCAGTAGTCACAGCGACAGGGCAATCACAGTATTGCTTTGGACGAGCATCCTCCCCACACTTGCTCAGAAAATTCCCCAGAGTGCTCTGAACACAGAGAGAAATACTCACCTGCAAGGTGCGGCCATCCTGCTTTCCCCAGCCTCAGAGCAGGAGTAAAGGAGCTGTTGCGTGTAGGGCATCTGCCCCAGACTGGAAGCTGTCCTCCTCTGTGCTTTAGTTGTCTGTGCTTTCTGTCTACCTCCTTAACTGCACCCAGGAAATGCTTGTTGCCTGGGAGAACTGGTCCCAGAGTCCTGGCTTCTTGTAGAAAGAGGAGCAGCTGGGGATCGGGCTTCCTGACTGACAGATGATCGCCCTAGGTGGGTGTGTTAAATTAGGTGCTGGATTTACACACAAAAAGCCCTTCTTCAGTTGCGCAAAGCCTCATGCCCTCTCTCTTTCTTACCTTTTGGTGGCTGAAGCTCACATCGTGTCCACCATTTTCAATTCTCACAGAGCTGGGTTGAAAAGATAATTCTGGAAGCTGACACAGCTACCTTCTGCAGAAGTTGGTATGTCTGACATTGATTGCAAATTGCAGCCGTCCAAGGCTTTGCAGCTCAAGTGTGGAAAGGAAGAAAATGAATCTATCTGTAAATATCTTTCTCCTTCAGATTTGTTCTCTCACCTCTGCTCTTTTTGGCTGCCGCCCCTTTGGCCCAGGCCGGCGAGGCCGGGGCATTTCTCAGTGCGCGGCACAGTGCAGGCCAGGAAAAAAATGTGGATCTTCCCAAGGTCAGCGTGCTGTCTGCCTCAGGCTCCTGGGCTGGGGAGTGACCAAGACACATTCGTCTCTGGCACAGCTAAAATGAGGGCCCAAGGAGAGTGGGATTTTGGCCTTGATTTGGAAGTTGGATTTGGTTATTCAAAACAATTCTGAATTCCTGGGCGCAGAGGTCTCACTTAATGTCTGCATCTTGCTCCACGAGCAATGGTCCTGATGGAGAGAAGGGCAGACGTGCAGCCTCTTGGGTGGCCAGCTCTTCTGCTAATCTGCACGGTTGGTTTGCAGGGATTGGCTTGTCAGTTGTCTGGCTGAGCTGATCTGAAAGGACCTGGGCTAGGAGATGGTGGGGCAGGGAGTGCAGCCATATGCACTGTAGATTCACATGCGTCGGTCATGCCTCACTCAGCCTTGACTCCAGAAACGCCTGACCGGCCTGCCATTGTTTGACCAGTACGTGTGACTCTCAGCAGTTGCCTGCTAGTATAAACCCATGTTTCAGTTGACTTCACAGCCCACTACCATGCAGGGCCCCGTACCCCACCCCTACCCCCAGAGTGTTCCACCTTCCCGAGTCCCCCTCAGCCTGCTGTCGTATAAGAGCTGGTCATGTGTGGTCCTGGCTGTGCCTCCGGATCAGGTCATCTCGTGGCTGCCCTGGCCTGAGAAAGGGACCACTGCTCTCTCTCCTGCTATTCCATGGGAAGCTTTTCTCTTCATGCCCAGCAGTGCAGCTGAGAGCAGGCTGACATTTTGAATAGGACCGTACTGGAGGCTTGGACGAGCGGAGAGGAGTGAGATTCAGAGTGTCCTGCTACCCGCTTACCAGATGTGGTGGCTCTTAGGGTCACTGGCCTGTTTTCAGGAACGTGGGCCTCCCTGCAGAGTTCTAACTGCCATCTTCTCTTCCCCAAAGAGAGGGCCCTGTCTGCCCTCCCTACACCCAGGCCTTCAGTCAGGAGCAAGAGAGTGGAGACTTGAATTCATCTTTGGGACAGACCTTACTTTGTCCCCAGACCCAGAGAGAAGAGGAAATGCCTTTTCACCGCATCCCAGTGCTAGATCCTCTCATTTCCTGTGCTGGGACCTGCCTTTACCAGGACATCTGACAGAGGGGCCACTGATCCAGGTCCAGAAAGGGCTGCTCCGCTGTCAGGGCAGCTCTGCTCCTGGGCCCTGCAGGGCGGGCGTCACTGAGCCCAGGGCACTGGCCGCCCCCTGGCTTTATCTCTGTGTGCGCCATGTTGAGGGGCCAGTCCCTCTACATCACGTGGCACTCATGTTTGCCCAGAACATCTATGCCTGGGTTCCTGGTGCCTGCACAGTCCCTGGGGGTCATATGCGGGCCCTTGCTGCTCTCAGGGTGGTTTCCTCAGAAAAAGGCAAATCTGCCTCGGGGACGGATTTAAGTTTTACTCTTCCTTATGGACACCAACTGTTTGGAGCCTCGGAGAGTAGCTTATCCAGAGCTAAAACATTTCCAGGCTCAGGAGCTAGCTAGACCTCCAGGTGGGTCCTGTGCTCACATCTGTCCCTGTTCACTGCACCAGCTTTTTTAAAGCTCTCCATTCCCTCCAAATCTCCTGCCCTACCACCTGCCCTCCATTCTTGGCAGCTGCCCTCATTTGGGGAGAAAATGGAACCTGCCACCTCCAGCTTCTATCCACGTAATTCTGCACAGAGGCGTGGTGGCTCCCGGCCTCTCCTCCCTTTCTCCTTTCACACTGGGGCTCACTGCCCCACCAAGCCTGGCTCTCCCATATTCACACGGCTGGCTGTGGAAGGCAGCCTCTAGAAGTCTCTGGTTTGGCCTTGCTTGCTCCTTCATTGACCTGCTCACCTGGAAGCTGGTGGCCATATTGGTGGTCATGTATGGAGAGGCCCATGAAGAAAGGAACTGAGGGCGGCCTTGAGCCCACAGCCAGTGAGGAACTGATTTCCTCAGTCCCACAGCCTGAGAAGAATTGAATCCTGCCAAGAACCATGTGAGTCAGCCAGGAAGTGGGCCCGCCTCAGCCGAGCCTTCAGATGAGACTGCAGTCCTGGCCGACAACAGGAGCCGGAAGACCCAGGAAAGCCTGCCCAGACTCCCTGCTCATAAGATCTGTAAAATAGTAATGCTTATTATGTTAAACTGCTAAATTTTGGAGTAATTTACAACATAGCTATAGATAACAAATACAGTGTTTCTCTCAGACTTGTCAATTTCTCAGCCCTGAAAATTTTGAAAAACTTTGGGGATCCATATTAGGTTGCCACATTTTTATTTTACAAAATAAAGACTTAAAGGGAACAACCAATTTTTACTCTTTATTATTTTTATGAAAAAGGAGCACCTTTTCATTTTTGTTGTTTTTCTATCACAGTGTTTTTACATATAATACAAATCATCCATTTAAAATTTGAGGAATTTTGATGACTTTAAATAATCATATACTTGTCTTTTTTGGCTTGGCTTATTTCACTGAGCATAATACCCTCTAGCTCCAAGTATCAAATGATTTCACTCATATGTGGAGTATAAAAGGAAAGAAAAAAACTGAAAGAACAAAACAGCCACAGACTCACGGAACCCAAGAACGGACTAATAGTTACCAAAGGGAAAGGGACTGGGGAGGATGGGTGGGAAGGGAGGGACAAGGGGAAAAAAGGGGCATTACAATTAGCAGATGTAATGTTGGGGGGCCACAGGGAGGGCTGTACAACTCAGAGAAGACAAGTAGTGATTCTATAGCATCTCACTACGCTGATGGACAGTGACTGTAATGGGTTGGTGGGGGGGACTTGATGAAGGGGGTAGTTTAATAATCATAATATTGCACATGTAATTGTAGATTAATGATCCAAAATAAATTATTTAAAAAAAGAATAAAAAAAAATCATATACTAACTTCCATAATCAAGATAGGGAATGGCTTCCTCATCCTAGAAAGTTTCCCCACACTTCTTTGCAGTCAGTCCCCTCCTTCCAGCCCGGGCCCCATGCAACCTCCCATCTGCTTAAGAGGAAGACCTCACTTCCCTGTCGTGTGGGTCTCTCCGTAGGGCAGCTCACAGCGTGGCAGTGGACTTCATCAGAGTGAGCGTGCTAGGGAGGCCAGAGAGAGAAGATCAAGGAGGATGGAGGTGACGGTTCTATAATCTAATCTCAGAAGTGACATCCTATGATTTGTTGTCTGTATTCTCCTAATTAGAAGTATGTCATAGGCCCAGCCTGCTTGGACTCAAGCGGGGGGGGGGGCTTCCATCACAGCTCAACTATCAGGAGGTGGGGGTCCTGGGAGCCATGTCAGGAGATGCCCATCACGGAGTTCTCTTTTGGCTCAGGGTATTTCGTCTTGCAGGAACTTCGATCAATCAGCCAAAGCAGTCAACAGTTAGGAGGCAGATAAATAAGCTGCCAAGTCTTTGTGCTGTCCTCCCCTCTCATGTGCTGCTTTCTTTTTTGCTAGCATCAAGTTCAGGGTTTTTAAGCACAGATGGTGAAGCTGCCAACAGTGGAAGGACCAAGTTTCCTCTTTGACCTTTTGAGGCGAGAGAGCTGGTTCTCAAGGCTGCCTTTCCTCTCCTTGTCTCACTAGCTGCCCATGGTTTGGTTTTGCTCTGTGGTTTGTTGACACGGCTGGGAAAAGAAGATGACTTAGCCCATCCAAGCTGCTAGGCCGTATGAAGCCCTGGCAGGGCTGATGTCAAAGTGAATCATCAGTCAAAATAAGCCATAACCAGTCTAATGAGCAGAAATCCATGTTTTTGCTACAGATGCACCATGACAAATGACACTGTGCCTTTGCATGTGCTGTTCCCCATGCCTGCCCTCCCCACCCACCCACCCTTCCTGGTGCCTTTCATGCATCTTCCCAACTCTTCCTGTCCACACAGTTCTTTCCCTTGCTTCTCTGAGGTTTTGGAGCAGCTAGTGTCTATGCCATCCAGTTTAGCTCCTGATTCTATCCTGGCTCCTGCGGGGCTTCATTTCCCTCGCGTGGCCATATGCCCTGCCTCCGGCGAGCTGTGAGCTTCTCCAGGGTGAGCACTGTTGTCCGATTCTTTCAGACCCATGGGTACCCAGCCCAGGGGATTGCTCACTGATATTTGAGGCCAGAGGCCTGGTCAGTCTTATATCTGGTGCCTCCGCAAGCTCCTTGCACAGTGGCTGTCTGATGCAGGCTTTCCTAAGTGAAGGTAAACCGATGTCGGCATCCGTGGTATTTGTGCAGATGGGACCTGCTATGGCGGAGGGTGAAGGATGGGTCTGCACCTCTTCCTGACGGTGCTGTGGTGTGGGCTGAACTTGCTTTCACTCACCCCCCTCTCTGCTCATTTCACATGTCCTGGTCCATGTCACTGCGTGTCCCTGTGATGCCGGCATCTGGGTCACACTTGCTCTTCTGGGGTGGCCTCGGGTGCGTTGCTTGTGATGTGATGCCGGGGCTAGAGGAAACTCTCTGCCTGCGGAGAGGAAGCCTGGATCTTAATTTGTGGGCAAGCACCCCCTTGCTCCCCAGGATTCCTACTTTTTGGAAAAGGTAGTTGTGTTTCTGCTTTGTAGGAAGTATACAGCAAATGCGTGTGAGAAGCGCAGGGAAGAGCTTGGCCGTTGCTTGGGGGCTCCCTGCACAGACACAGGGTCCAGGTGACGGGGCTGACCGAGGAGTTGGCCTGTGCAAGGGCCAGACTGTGGATTCTGTCCTTGGCTCTGCAGTTCCACTTCCAAGGACGAAGCCTGAAGTGTCCTGGCCCCTCAGTTTGCCACTGGGAATAGGAGGCAGTGTGGTCCGTCTGGTGGGACCCTGTGACTGCAGCTGATTCTGGGGAGAGTGGCGTGCCTCATGTTCCCCCGTAACCAGCATTTATAATCAGCTTTTGCTGGGTACCCACTGTACTCCAGGCTTTGGGGTGATGGACACTGTAAACACACGGTCAGATATGGCAGGTGCTCACCCTGGAGGAGTCTTGCAGCACTTGGGGGAGAAGGACAGGGTGACCTGAGAGGTCTGCATACCCCGCTGTGGATGCTCGGACCCTCAAGGAGGGGCTGCCCACTGCGCAGGGAGAGCCCAAGGAGGCCTGCTTAGGCTGAATCTTGACACAGCAGCCGCTTGTTGTGTGTGTGCATGTGTGTATGTGTGGGTATGAGTGTGTGCACATACACGTGTATATGCGCATGCTTGCGAGTGCGTGTGCTCACATGTGTGCACATGGATGTGGCGTGTGCATGTATGCAAAAGTGTATGTGAGTGAGCATATGTGGGCCTGTGGGAGGAGCTGGGGATCCTGCATTTAATGAACTTGGTATTGTCTTCAATTTCCATTTGAATAAACTGAGGCGCCAATATTTTAAATAACTTCTTTTCTTCACTCAATGAATATTTGCTCACAGTCCATTGGAGGGCATATTTTACATATTTTGCCATTTTTAATCTTTAAAGAAACATTACAAAGGAGCTATCACTATCTCTCTATTTTATAGATAAGGAAACTGAGGCTCAGAGAGAGAAATCCAACAAGATTGAACTGGGTATCATGTATTCTACATGGTGTCCATGGCAAACGTCAGCTTGGACCTTTTCAGACAGATGAGCATCTCATTTTGAAAAACCAAATTACGTCTCTCTCTCTTCTTAATAAAAAGGGTAGTCTGGGTGCCTTTTAGAGTCCTTCAACGATATAGACATGGACTGAAGGGACAAGGAGGGATTTCTGAAAACAGTAAGATGTCTATAAGTACACCATCCTCCTTGAGGAATGTCCTGTAAGACAAAGTCCAAAGCAGCGAGTGGAGGTCGAGGGGACTTCTGCAAGGTTGCTATTTGCCTCAGGTCACTTCTTCCTGCTTTAATATCAAGTCTTTAAGTCTGGTATATGTTCACATAGAATCAAGCGGAATGAGGGATGGTTGTGATAAATGTTATAAACTGCATTTCTGAATTTTACTGTGGATGTGGGGACCTTGTTAAAATGCAGATTCTGGGTCAGGATTGCTGGGAGGGGTTGAGATTCTGCGTCTCTGTTGCATCCCCAGGAACCCCCTTTCTGTGGGCTCCCACCAGCCTTTGAGTGGCAAGCCCACAGGGAAACGTCACAGGCGCCTGCGGTCAATGCGGAGGGAGCGTGGACGAGGCCTCAGGGAGGAGAGACTGAGCGCCGTCTGGGTGTGCTGCGACTGAAGCACTCAAACTTTTCCTGTGGGAAATTGCTTGGTGATAACCAGTGGGGTTAGATTCAACGAGAGGTCAGAGTTGAAGGTGCGGGCCTGGGTCATCTCCACTTTGGAGGTTATAGTGACGCTTTAGGGGAAATGAAATTGCTCAAGGGGAGAGAGAAAGAGAGAGATGGCACCGGTGCCAGAGAGCTTGTCACGGAGAAAAGAAGGGCCTGGGGTCTGGCAAAGACACAGAAGATGGTGGTTAAAGAAGAGAGGCCAGTGAAGAGAATGATGAGGTGGGTAGAACGTGAGGAGAACAACCAGGGGAGCCAGGGCGACAGAAACTAAGGGAGGGGAGTCAGGACCTGGAGGGGCAGCGCTGGGTCCTTCTGTCCCCAGGTCCCGCCTCCCCCTCCCCCATCTCAAGGCAGCTCTCATTCCTTCTGGACTCAGAAGGCTCAGCCCGTGGGGAGCACGGGCAGGCTGGAGGGAGGAGGGGAGCGAGTCGGGGTGTGTCTCCCCTGGCCTCACCCTCTACCGCAGGCGCCACTCCGGAGCTCGGGTTCCGGCTCTTTTCTCGGCTCCTGGGCGCAGTATACCGCACAGTTCCTGGTGAACAAAGGGACTGTTTATAGAGGTGCAGGATGGTTTGGGAAAAGCAGCCATGCTCGCCTGTGCCAAGCATGTCCTGTTTGGACCATGGCCATTAGAGAGGGGACAGTGGGCCATGCCAGATGTTGCAGGAGGAAGACTGGAATCAGGTGTAACATTTTGCAGCTGCGAGCTCTCCTCGTTTCCCCAGAGACATTTCCCAAATGTGGTGGGCATAGTGAGTTAAAGGTCGGGTGAGACTCACCTTCCAGAAGGTTGGCACTGCGAGAGTTGGGGAAGTAGGGCAGTGACCAGAGGGCATGCCGGGTGGAGGAGGGGCTTAGGGCTGGAGACACGGAGCACATTCGAGGCATACAGGACGGTGCTGTCAGAGAGCAAGCGTCCGAAGATGCAAAAGAGAGAGTGGATGATGAGTGGAGGGGCCTGGGGGTCCGAGGACTCGGTATCAACACAGGGTGGAAGATGGGGGCTTGTAAAGGAGGAGGCATATTTCCTTTGTATCAGATGAGGAGGGAGGGATGGGCAGGTGACGGGGAGTCTGGGTGGGGGGGATGGCAGACCTCCTCTTGGGCGCTGTGATCTTTTACTGATGGAGGAGGCAGATGTCCACATGACAGTGAAGGGGAGAGGGGTCGAGTAAGGAGTTTAGGAAAAGCTGCTGTAAGGAGGGAAACAGAAACGTCTGGAGAAAAATGAAAGGGGAGGTAGCAGCCGGGGGCCTTCTTCTACGTCCTGGGGTCCTGACGTCCCTCAACCCGGGGCCGCCCTCCATGCCTTTGCCCACTCTCTCTCTCCTCCCTGCCGCTCTGCCACAGCTTTCAGGGCCAACGTGTTGTGATTGGGAGGGCTCATGCCTTTGTGGGGTAACTGCTTGTCTTTCAGCATTTCGCCTCTTTCCTCTTTTCCAACATGGTGTCTGGGTGCAGGAGGAGGCCCAGGAGGTCTGCTTGCTGGCTTGGGCTGACCTCAGGTTGAGGGGCGGCCCCTTCTCAGGTCTGCAGGCTTCTGTCTGCTGCTTGGCATTTGGCTCGCTCCCCGTGGTGGGACTGGCCTGGGCTGAAGGGACAGATCCAGTGGCTGCCTGCATCTTGCCCTCTGGGCCTCTCATTTGAAAGAGAGAAAACGAATTGGCTCAGCCCAACGAGGGCTGATTTTTCCTGGGCCAGGTCTCCACTCATGGTTCACTCTGCTCTGGCCAGTGTGTGGAGCCATGGGTTACCAACATGGGCCCACAGAGCCACCCTTCAGCACCAGTTGTGGATGGTGTTTGAGCAACTTTGTATTAGAGGTTCTTAATGAGATTAACATCCTCAAAAGAACTCAGTACCTTAGGCTTTAAAGTGATGTGAATGACATGGTCTCAGGAAAATTCCTTTGCTTATTTCTCAAGAATGCTGAAATCTCCCGAAGGGATAGCAAGGCATTAGCTAATGGGTCCCCAAAGATACTTCACCATCAGAAGGAACTTCCTAAGGAAGGGAAGTGAGTTTTTTCATCATTTCTACTTTCTTTATGGCCCCAGCAGACAGATGGGACTGGCGGTGATGGGACTGGCGGTGTGTGTGTGTGTGTGTGTGTGTGTGTGTGTGTGTGTGTGTGTGTGTGTGCTCGCGCACGCGCATTCAGAGGCTGAGGTGGGAGAAAAAGAACCTGGGCACCTTCATCACCAGCACCTGCTCGGAACTGCTGTGCCCTTAGGCAGAGAAGGCTCACGTTCACAGGTCCCGAGAAGGGCCTCCACCTTCCTGTTCCAAGGCACAGGGGTGAGGTTTGGAAAGAGCTTGGGATCTGGTGTTGGAGGGCCTTGAGACCTCACTTGGCACCAGAGCAATTTCAGGCAAATCTGAGATTGAGACAGCATTTCTGGATGGATAATACATTGGGTTAACTGTACATTAGGGTGTGGATGATTGATTACTCTAACTTTTCCCTGAAGACAATTTTCTGATTGCAAGAAAGGTATTGAGCATTGAAGAACCAGAGTGCAGGAAATACCGTGGAAGAAAGACGTCAGTAAATCTAAAGACTAGGAGTCTGTTAAGGAGATTTCTACACATTTAGTCTTGGGCTGATTATTCTCCAGCCTGGGTGCATAGGCTTGGTGCCCACTGTGATCTAAACATTTTGTGTGTGTGTGTGTGTGTGTGTGTGTGTGTGTAGAAGAAAGCCATTGATTGGAATGTTTGTGAGGTGTTTGTCTCGGTTGTGGACTTTAAAATCGGGGCCCTGTTTTCCATGACTCTTCTTTCCTGAGATACTTGCTGACTTTCCTCTTGACTTGCCACACCAATCCTGTTTGAAAGTCACAATTTCAAACATCGTCAGAGAACTCAGCTGTGATCCTTCAGCCTGCTGACCCATGAAGGTCTGTGTTCTCTCCATCAAGAGCCAAGTGGCCTGGCTCATTGCCACTTTCCTTTAAAAAAAATAAAAACAAAAACCTGGGAAGCCTCCTTCCCAAAACAACAATAACCACCAACAACAGAGAGACAGACCTCAGCGGGTCTGTTTCTCTAGGAGACGATCTTTCATTAAGTTTCACATTTCTTCTGTAAAAGATTCCTGACTTCATGTCTCCCCAGGGACTCTGTAAAGATGATCTCACCCTCTGAAACTGGCAGGGAAGAAGCATTCCGACTTCGTTCCAGCACAAGAACAGAAAGGTGGTTGTTAAGCGGCAATTGTCCAGTAAGTAAGTGGACAAGCCCAGTCCCTGCTTCCCAGAAAGATTCTGGCCAAATTCTGTAGATGCTTTCTTCAGGTGGGATTTACTCTGGACCCTGCAGGTATCTGCTTCTGGCTTTTGAGACATGGTTGGTTTCAAGGGCCTCTGTGAAGGAAAAGGGGACTCCAGAGGGGTGGACTAATATAGAACACTTCCTACTACAATCACTTAGAAATATGGGATGATGAAACAAAACCCACGTTAGTCCAGTTGCTGGAACTGAAGAGGGAATGGAAAACATAGCCGGAAGTGGAAAGGCCCTGCAGCGGGCGGGGTGTGGGTGTGTCTGGCTGCGCTCTCACTAGGCTGGGGTAGGGCCCATGCTGAGTTGCGAGCTAAGGCCTTGGGCCACTGCCCTGCAGGAGCTCATGCAAGAGAGCCGAAAGGTATGGCAGTTGAGGGCTGAACTCTCTATGAGAGGAGGACTAGAAAAAACCTCAGCCATTGAATCAGGAAGATGCTGAGAAAGTTTGCCTCTGCCTGGGTTCTGGACAAAAAAATTAAAAGCCTTTTGTGAAAAAGTGAAATCCCAAGCTTATGCTTTGAGAGGTTCTGGAGACTGAATGTGTACTTCCCATGAGTTGTAGACATCCTAAATTAAAAAATGCACATAAAGAGTGGTCCTGATTATGTTACTGCGAGGACACATGCAGAAGCAGATGGAAGTTCACAGTGATTATAGATTTCCATTTAAAAATCAAGCTCAGCTGAAGATGAGCTTTCAGTAAAAAATGACAAAACATCCAGTGGAAAAATCTGTCGTGAAAAAGACTTCGTGGCTACAATAAGCAGGAGAGTCAGCAACCTCAACTTGAGATCACAGAAAAGCGATCTGAAAGAGACCATAAATATAAGGATGTTTAAATGATTAAAGAGATAAAAAGAAAAAATAGAAACCACAATGAAAGAATAATACATTTTGAAAAAGAATAGAAGTAACCTTAATAATAAAACATATTTGCATTTATGTTTAGATGTAAAAATAAGGAGACTTAAACTGAGGAAAACAGTTGCCACCAACCTACCAACCAACAAAACAACAGAACCCGTCAACATCCCCTCTCCCCACAAAAAAACCCCACAAAAAACAAAAAAGCCCAAAGTACAAAAACCCTAAAGCCATGCCTTTTGGGAAGAGGTAACGGGAGGCTCATATCTTGTCTTTGTATAGTTCAACCCACTGAAGCTTAGCATTGTTTACAGAATCTTGCACAGTATACCTGCTAGCTTTAGGATCATCATGAGGATAAGGATGCAGATACTAAATCTGGTTGTCTAGGATACTAAAATAATCTTTCTATTACAATGACATGATAATGGAAAGAACTAGAAGTACTGGACTAGTTAGGGGTCCTGTGAGAGCCCCAGAGATCATACAATGGGAGAGAATGAATGAGGAATCTGAGTAGAGTCATGAGATGGAAAAAGGAAGGTTTTTTTTTTAATGGTACAATTGTACAAGTCAAGCATACATGGAAGAGAACTTGAGTAATGGTCAGCCACCATCAGTGTAGTGAGTCGATGTTAGCTTTGCCTCCACCTGCTCAGGCTCCAGCCCAGTGTTGCTACAGAGACAGCAGAGTCCACTCTCTTGTTACGGCCTGGAGTTGGGTTGAGACTGTTGTATTTATAGAAAAATGAAGCAAATGTTTGAAAGAAAAAAAAGAAAACTGTCACCATTTGAGATGATATGATGGTCAATACGGAACCTCTATGTGAATCTATAGGCAAAGTGTTAGAAATAATAAAAGTTTGGAAAGTTGGGAAACAAGATCAAGGTACAAAATCATCATAACAAGATTTAGAAAAATTAATTAAAAATACTATTTATAATAACAAGAGCAACAACAACAAAAAAACTCTTAGAAATAAATATGATAAGAATGCAAGACCATTATGGGAAAAAATCAAAAGAATTTATCAAAAGACATAAAATAGGACTTAAGAAATTGGAGACAAAATACCATATTGACGGACAGAAAGACTTGATATCATAAAAGATGTCAATTTTTGTTTAAATTAAAGTTAATTCAATCCCAATAAAAATTCCAAGAGATTTCTTCACAGAACTTGACAAAATAGGTCCAAATATTGAAACAAAAGAGGGAAGACAAAACATATCCCCAAACCTTAAATCACCATCAGCATCATAATGCTGCTGCTGAGAGATTTGCCCTATGAGATTTCAAAAATTTATACAGAGCTACAGTAATTTAAACTGGCATAGGGATACAGAAATCTACCAGTGGTATCTACACTGGTATTTGTCACTCCCAGGCATGCCATAGGATCTGTAAACATATAATATTGTTTTGCATTTTTATTATATATAAAACAGTGCCTTTCAGGCTTTTCTACCACCCTCAACAAAAGAAATGCATTTGACATTTTTACCCTGTAAACATCCACATGCATGTATGTATACATGTATACCTGTGTGTGTGTATGCGTACATAGTCTGAAACAAAACTTTCATGAAAGCACTGTTTAACTGCTTCCAGCACGTTCTGATATTTTCTTTCTATTCTAATTCTGTAATGCTGCCAGAGGCCCACTGAACTGATTTCACAACTTACAGACGGGTCATAACAACAGCTTGAAAAAAACTTTTTGTTTGTTGAAGTGCATGAGCTCTTTGTATATTTTGGATGTCAACCCCTTATCGGATACGTCATTTATGAATATATGCTCCCATACGGTAGGATGCCTTTTTGTTCTACTGTTGGTGTCCTTTGCTGTACAGAAGCTTTTTATTTTGTTGTAGTCTCACTTGTTTATTTTTGCTTTTGTTTCCCTTGCCCGGGGAGATATGTTCATGAAGAAGTTGTGCATGTTTATATTCAAGAGAGTTTTACCTATATTTTCTTCTAAGAGTTTTATGGTTTCATGACTGATATTCAGGTGTTTGATCCATTTTGAGTTTACTTTTGTGTATGGAGTTAGACAGTAATCCAATTTCATTCTCTTACATGTAGCTGTCAAGTTTTGCCAAACCAGCTGTTGAAGAGGCTGTCATTTCTCCATTGTATATCCATGGCTCCTTTATTGTATATTAATTGACCATACACATGAGGGTTTACATCTGGATTTTTTATTCTATTCCATGGCTCTATGGGTCTGTTCTTGTGCCGGTACTGAATTGTCTTGATTACCGAGGTTTTGTAGTAGAGCTTGAAGTTGGGAAGTGTAATCCCCCAAGCTTTATTCTTCCTTCTCAGGATTGCTTTGGCTATTCAGGGTCTTTTGTGGTTCCATATGAATTTTAGAACTATTTGTTCTAGTTCATTAAAGAATACTGTCAATAGTTAGATAGGGATTGTATTGAATCTGTAGATTGCTTTAGGCAGGATGGCCATTTTTTCAATATTAATTCTTCCTATCCATGAGCATGGGATGTATTTCCATTTATTGGTGGCTTTAATTTCTCTCATGAGTGTCCTGTAGGTTTCAGGGTATGGGTCTCTTACCTCCTTGGTTAGGTTTATTCCTAGGTTTCTTATTCTTTTTGATACAATTGTGAATGGAATTATTTTCCTGATTTTCTTTCTACTAGTTCATCATTAGTATACAGGAATACAACAGATTTCTGTGTATTAATTTTGTATCCAGTAACTTTGCTGAATTCAGTTATTAGTTATAGTAGTTTTGGGTGGATTCTTTAGGGTTTTTTATGCACAACAACATGTCATCTGCAGTGACAGTTTAACTTTTTTCCTTTCAATCTGCATGCCTTGTTTTTCTTTGAATTGTCTGATTGCCGTGGCTGGGACGTCCAGTACTGTGTTGAATAAAAATGGGGAGAGTGGGCATCCTTGTCTTGTTCCCAGTCTTAGAGGAAAAGCTTTCAGCTTTTCACTGTTAAGTATGATGTTAGCTTTGGGTTTGTCATATATGGTCTTTATTATGCTGAGGTTCTTCCCTCTATACCCATTTTGTTAAGAATTTTTATCATGAATGGATGTTGAATTTTGTTGAATGCTTTCTCAGCATCTATGGAGGTGATCATGTGATTTTTGTACTTCTTTTTGTTGGTGTGGTGGATGATGCTGATGGATTTTTGAATACTGTACCATCCTTGCATCCCTGGAATAAATCCCACTTGATCATGGTGGATGATCTTTTTGATATATATTTTGAATTTGGTTTGCTAATATTTTGTTGAGTATTTTTGCATCTATGTTCATCAGGGATATTGGTGTGTAATTTTCTTTTTTTTGTGGTGTCTTTGCCTGGTTGTGGCATTAGAGTGATACTGGCTTCATAGAATGAGTTTAGAAGTATTCCCTCCTCTTCTACTTTTTGGAAAACTTTAAGGAGGACGGATATTAGGTCTTCTCTAAATGTTTGATAAAACTCAGTGGTGATGCCATCTGGCCTGGAGATTTGTTCTTAGGTAGTTTTTTGATTACCAGTTCAATTTCATTGGTGGTAATTGGTCTATTCAGATTTTCTGTTTGTTCCTAGGTCAGTTGGAAGGTTGTATTTTTCTAGAAAGTTGTCCTTTTCTTCTAGGTATTCCAATTTGTTGGCATGTAATTTTTCATAGTATTCTCTTATAATTCTTTGTATTTTGGTGGTATAAATAGTGATTTTTCCTTTCTCATTTTTGATTCTGTTTATGTGTGTACACTCTTTTTTTTTCTTGATAAGTCTGGCTAGGGGTTTATCTATTTTGCTTATTTTCTCAAAGAACCAGCTCCTGGTTTCATTGATTCTTTCTACTGTTTTATTCTTCTGAACTTTATATATTTCTGCTCTGATCTTTATTATGTCCTTCTACTGATTTGGGCCTCATTTGTTCTTCTTTTTCTAGTTTCATTAATTGTAAGGTTAGACTCTTCATTTGGAATTGTTCTTCTTTCTTGAGGTAAGCCTGTATTGCTATATATTTTCCTCTTAGAATTGCCTTCACTGTATTCCAGATATTGGGCTATTGAGTTGTTTTCATTGGTCTGTATATATTGGTTGATCTATGTTTTAATTTGGTCATTGATGCATTGATTATTTAGGAGCATGTTGTTAAGCCTCCATGTTTTCATGGGCTTTTTCATTTTCTTTGTGTAATTTACTTCTGGTTTCATACCTTTGTGATCTGAGAAGTTGGTTGGCACAATTTCAATCTTTTTGAATTTACTGAGGCTCTTTTTGTGTCCTAGTATGTGATCTATTGTAGAAAATGTTCTATGTACACTTGAGAAGAATGTGTATCTTGCTGCTTTTGGATGGAGTATTCTGTAGATGTCCATTAGGTCCATCTGTTCTAATACATTTTTTGTTTTGTTTTGTTTTTAAATTTTCATTAAGGTATTATTGATATACACTCTTATGAAGGTTTCACATGAAGAAACAATGTGGTTACTACATTTACCCATATTATCAAGTCCCCACCCATACCCCAGTGCAGTCACTGTCCATCAGTGTAGTAAGATGCCACAGATTCACTGTTTGCCTTCTCTGTGCTACACTGTTTTCTCCATGACCCCCCAGACCATGTGTACTAAACATAATACCCCTCAATCCCCATCTCTGTCCCTCCCGACCCACCCTCCCACACCCCTCCCCTTTGGTAACCACTAGTCCCTTCTTGGAGTCTGTGAGTCTGCTGCTATTTTGTTCCTTCAGTTTTGCTTCGTTGTTATACTCCACAAATGAGGGAAATCATTTGGCACTTGTCTTTCTCTGCCTGGCTTATTTCACTGAGCATAATATCCTCCAGCTCCATCCATGTTGTTGCAAATGGTAGGATTTGTTTCTTTCTTATGGCTGAATAGTATTCCATTGTGTATATGTAGCACCTCTTCTTTATCCATTCATCTACTGATGGACACTTAGGTTGCTTCCATATCTTGGCTATTGTAAAAAGTGCTGCAATAAACATAGGGGTGCATATGTCTTCTTTTTTTTTGCATCATTAATCTACAATCAAAAGTGCAACATTATGGTTACTAGACTCCCCACATCATCAAGTCCCAACCACGTACCCCATTGCAGTCATTACAGTCACTGTCCATCAGCATAGTGAGATGCTATAGAATCACTACTTGTCTTCTCTGTGTTTTACAGCCCTCCCCGTGCCCCTCATATTATTACTGCTAATCATACTGCCCTTTTTCCCCCTTATCCCTCCCTTCCCACCCATCCTCCCCAGTCCCTTTCCCTTTGGTAATTGTTAGTCCATTCTTGGGTTCTGTGAGTCTGCTGCTGTTTGTTCCTTCAGGTTTTTTTTCTTTGTTCTTCTACTCCACATATGAGTGAAATCATTTGATACTTGTCTCTTTCGGCTTGTCTTATTTCACTGAGCATAATACCCTCTAGCTCCATCCATGTTGTTGCAAATGTCTGGATTTGTTTTCTTCTTATGGCTGAATAATATTCCATTGTGTATATGTACCACATCTACTGATGGACACGTAGGTTGCTTCCACTTCTTGGGTATTGTAAATAGTGCTGCGATATACATAGAGGTACATATGTCTTTTTCAAACTGGGCTGTTGCATTCTTCGGGTAAGTTCCTAGGAGTGGGATTCCTGGGTCAAATGGTATTTCTATTTTGAGTTTTTTGAGGAACCTCCATACTACTTTCCACAATGGTTAAACTAACTTACATTCCCACGAGCAGTATAGGAGGGTTCCGCTTTCTCCACATCCTCACCTACATTTCTTGTTGTTTGTGTTTTGGATGTTGGCTATCCTCACTGGTGTGAGGTGATATCTCATTGTGGTTTTAATCTGCATTTCTCTGATGATTAGTGATGTGGAGCATCTTTTCATGTGCCTGTTGGCCATCTGAATTTCTTCTTTGGAGAAGTGTCTGTTCAGATCCTCTGCCCATTTTTTAATTGGATTACTTGCTTTTTATTTGTTGAGGTGCATGAGTTCTTTATATATTTTGGATGTCAACCCCTTATTGGATATCTCATTTATGAATATATTCTCCCATACTGTAGGATGTCTTTTTGTTCTACTGATGGTGTCCTTTGCTGTACAGAAGCTTTTCAGCTTTATATAGTCCCATTTGTTCATTTTTACTTTTGTTTCCCTTGCCCGGGGAGATATGTTGATGAAGAAGTCGCTCATGTTTATGTCGAAGAGATTTTTGCCTATGTTTTTTTCAAAGAATTTTATGGTTTCATGACTTACATTCAGGTCTTTGATCCATTTCGAGTTTACTTTTGTGTATGGGGTTAGACAATAATCCAGTTTCATTCTCTTACATGTAGCTGTCCAGTTTTGCCAACACCAGCTGTTGAAGAGGCTGTCATTTCTCCATTGTATATCCATGGCTCCTTTATTGTATATTAATTGGCCATATACGTTTGGGTTAATGTCTGGACTCTCTGTTCTGTTTCATTGGTCTGTGGGTCTGTTCTTGTGCAGGTACCAAATTGTCTTGATTACTGTGGCTTTGTAGTAGAGCTTAAAGTCTGGGAGCGTAATTCCCCATTTTATTCTTCCTTGTCAGGATTGCTTTGGCTTTTCGGGGTCTTTTGTGGTTCCATATGAATTTTAGAATTTTTTGGTCCAGTTCATTGAAGAATGCTGTTGGTATTTTCATAGGGCTTGCATTGAATCTGTAGATTGCTTTAAGTAGTATAGCCATTTTGACAATATTTATTCATCCTAGCCTTGAGCATGGGATGAATTTCTATTTGTTCGTATCCTCTTTAATTTCTCTTAGGAGTGTCTTGTAGTTTTCAGGGTATAGCTCTTTCACTTCCTTTGTTAGGTTTATTCCTAGGTATTTTATTCTTTTTGATGCAATTGTGAATGGAATTGTTTTCCTGATTTCTCTTTCTGTTAGCTCATCATTAGTGTCTAGGAAAACAACAGATTTCTGTGTATTGATTTTGTATCCTGCAACTTTGCTGAATTCAGATATTAGATCTAGTAGTTTTGGAGTGGAGTCTTTAGGGTTTTTTATGTACAATATCATGTCATCTGCAAATAGTGACAGTTTGACTTCTTCTTTACCAATCTGGATGCCTTGTATGTCTTTGTTTTGTCTGATTGCCATGGCTAGGACCTCCAGTAGTATGTTGAATAACAGTGGAGAGAGTGGGCATCCCTGTCTTGTTCCCAATCTTAGATGAAAGGCTTTCAGTTTCTTGCTGTTAAGTATGATGTTGGCTGTGGGTTTGTCATATATGGCCTTTATTATGTTGAGTTACTTGCTCTCTATACCCATTTTATTGAGAGTTTTTTCATGAATGTATGTTGAGTTTTGTCAAATGCTTTTTCAGCATCTATGGAGATGATCATGTGGTTTTTGTTCTTCTTTTTGTTGATGTGGTGGATGATGTTGATGGATTTTTGAATGTTGTACCATCTTTGCATCCCTGGGATGAATCCCACTCGATCATGGTGTATGATCCTCTTGATGTATTTTTGAATTCGGTTTGCTAATATTTTGTTGAGTGTTTTGGCATCTATGTTCATCATGGATATTGGTCTGTAATTTTCTTTTTTGGTGGTGTCTTTGCCTGGTTTTGGTATTAGAGTGATGCTGGCTTCATGGAATGCGTTTGGAAGTATTCCCTCCTCTTCTATTTTTTGGAAAACTTTAAGGAGAATCAGTGTTATTTCTTCTCTATATGTCTGGTAAAATTCAGAGGTGAATCCATCAGGCCCGGGGGTTTTGTTCTTGGGTAGTTTTCTGATTACTGATTCAATTTCGTTCTTGGTGATTGGTCTGTTTTGTTTTTCTGTTTCTTGTTTGGTCAGTCTTGCAAGGTTGTATTTTTCTAAGAGGTTGTCCATTTCTTCTAGGTTTTGTAGCTTTTTAGCATATAGATTTTCATAGTATTCTCTTATAATTCTTTGTATTTCTGTGGGGTCCATCGTGATTTTTCCTTTCTCATTTCTGATTCTGTTTATATATGTAGATTCTGTTTTTCTCTTAATAAGTCTGGCTAGGGGTTTATCTATTTTGTTTATTTTTTCAAAGAACCAGCTCTTGGTTTCATTGATTTTTTTTCTATTGTTTTCTTCTTCTTAATTTATTTATTTCTTCTCTAATATTTATTACGTCCCTCCTTCTGGTGACTTTGGGCCTCATTTGTTCTTCTTTTTCCAATTTCAATAATTGTGACTTGAGACTTTTCATTTGGGATTGCTCTTTCTTCTTTAAATAGGCCTGGATTGCAATATACTTTTCTCTTAGAATGGCCTTTGCTGCGTCCCACAGACGTTGGGGCTTTGTGCTGTTGTTGTCATTTGTCTCCGTATATTGTTTGATCTCTGCTTTAATTTGGTCATTGATCCATTGATTATTTAGGAGCATGTTGTTAAGCCTCCATGTGTTTGTGAGCCTTTTTGTTTTCTTCGCACAATTTGTTTCTAGTTTTATACCTTTGTGATCTGAGAAGTTGGTTGGTAGAATTTCAATATTTTTGAATTTACTGAGGTTCTTTTTGTGGCCTAGTATGTGGTCTATTCTGGAAAATGTTCCATGTGCACATGAGAAGAATGTGTATCCTGCTGCTTTTGGGTGCAGAGTTCTGTAGATGTCTGTTAGGTCCATCTGTTCTAGCATGTTGTTCTGTACCTCTGTGTCTTTACTTATTTTCTTTCTGGTTCATCTGTCCTTTGGAGTGAGTGGTGTGTTGAATTCTCCTAAAATGAATGCATTGCTTTCGATTTCCTCCTTTAATTCTGTTAGTATTTGTTTCACATCTATAGGTGCTCCTGTGTTGGGTACATATATATTTATAATGGTTATATCTTCTTGTTGGACTGACCCTTTTATCATTATGTAATGTCCTTCTTTATCTCTTGCTACTTTCTTTGTTTTGAAGTCTATGTTGTCTGATAATACAAGTAGTGCAACTCCTGCTTTTTTCTCCCTGTTGTTTGCATGAAATATCTTTTTCCATCCCTTCACTTTTAGTCTGTGTATATCTTTGGGTTTGAGGTGAGTCTCTTGTAAGCAGCATATAGATGAGTCTTGCTTTTTTATCCACTCTATTACTCGGTGTCTTTTGATTGGTGCATTCAGTCCATTTACATTTAGGGTGATTATTGATAGATATGTACTTATTGCCTTTGCCGGCTTTTAGATTCATGGTTACCAAAGGTTCAAGGGTAGCTTCTTTACTATCTAACAGTATAACTTAACTCTCTTGTTAAGCTATTTTATACACAGTCTGATGATTCTTTATTTTTCTCCCTTATTCTTCGTCCTCCATTCTTTATATATTAGGTGTTTTATTCTGTACTCTTTTGCATTCCTTTGACTGTTTTTGTGCAAAGTTGATTTTATTTTTTGCCTTTAGTTAGTATTTGGATGATCTGCTTTCTTTACTATGAAATTATTTTCTCTGGTGACATCTATTTAGCCTTAGGAGTGCTTCCATCTAGAGCATTCCCTTTAAGATATCCTGTAGAGGTGGTTTGTGGGAGGCAAATTCCCTCAGCTTTCTCTTGTCTGGGAATTGTTTAATCCCTCCCTCAAATTTAAATGATAATCGTGCTGGGTACAGTATTCTTGGTTTAAGGCCCTTCTGTTTCATTGCATTAAATATATCATGCCATTTTCTTCTGGCCTTGTAAGGTTTCTGTTGAGAAGTCTGATGTTAGCCTGATGGGTTTTTCTTTGTAGGTGACCTTTTTTCTCTCTCTGGCTGCCTTTAACACTCTGTCCTTGCCCTCGATCTTTGCCATTTTAATTATTATACATCTTGGTGTTGTCCTTCTTGGGTCCCTTGTGGGCTTCCATGGTCTGAGAAACTATTTCCTTCCCCAGCTTGGGGAAGTTTTTGGCAATTATTTCTTCAAAGACACTTTGTATCCCTTTTCTCTCTCTTCTTCTTCTGGTACCCCTGTAATGTGAATATTGTTCCGTTTGGATTGGTCACACCGTTCTCTTAATATTCTTTCATTCCTAGAGATCCTTTTATCTGTCTCTGCCTCAGTTGCTCTGTACTTCTGTTCTCCGATTTCTATTCCACCAACAGTCTCTTGCACCTCATCCAGTCTGCTCTTCAGCCTGTCAACCGACTATTTCATTTCTGTAATATCTCTCCTCATTTCATCCCTTAGCTCTTGCATATTTCCCTGTAGATCCATCAGTATGGTTATGACTTTTATTCTGAATTCTTTTTCAGGAATATTGTTTAAATCTATCCCACCAGGCCCTCTCTCTGGGGTTGTCTGGGTGACTGGACCATATTCTTCTGTCTTTTCATGGCGATAGAAGTGATCGCAGGCAGGTGCCACATGTGTCAGCTGGGAGAACAAAGTCCCTTCCTGCTTGTTGTTCTCCTTTCCCTTCTCCGCAGCTTGTGCCGGTTACCTGCACACTGCGAGGCAGTCTCTGGGATAATCCCCTAAACTGCCGTGGATGGAGCTGGCCTCAGGCTAGCCTAGAGCACCGTGGGGGTTTGCAGCCACGTCGGATGCCTTTTGCACCCCTTGGTGCCTTTTGGCCCTTGCTCTGGCTTCTGCGGCCCTTCCCGTTTAGCTGCGCACCCACTGGGAGGAGATTCTGTGTGGCCCTTCCCGGTTAGCTGCACGCCTGCCGGGAGGGGAATCTGTGTAGTTGTTGAGGGCGGGGTGTTCTCCTGCTGTTCCACAGCTGTGGTGGATGCACCGCTGTGCCAGCAGGGGGGAATGAATGGCAGGCTGCTTGTCTCTGTGAGGGGCTTTGGGGCTGCTTTACACAGCAGCCGGTTAGGGGGTTCGAAGTTCCTCAAATTCCCAGCCTGCTGGGCTGAGTGCGCTGGGATGATTTTGTTCTGCTTTGGGCCCTTGTCTCTTTAAGACTTTTAAGAAAACACCCACTTTTCTTTTGTCCCAGGGGAGCTGGCTGTGGGGACCCGCTCGCAGTCTCTGTCTCCGATCCTGCCCTTCTGTTTCTCTAATCTACAGTACACCACGCTGTGTGTGTCTGTGCTCCAGGTGCAGATCACCAGGGCTGGTTATTTAGCCGGCCTGTGCTTCCACACTCTCCCAGCTCTGATTCTTTTCCTCCCGCTGGTGCGCTGGGGTGGGGGAGTGCTCGGATCCTGCAGGGTCGGGGCTTTGTATCTTACCCCCTTCGTGAGGTGCTGAGTTCTCACAGATGTAGATGTAGCCTGTCTGTTATACTGCATCTTTTGGTCTCTTTTTTAGGAATAGTTGTATTTGTTGTATTTTCACAAATATATATGGTTTTGGGAGGAGATTTCCACTGCCCTACTCATGCCCCCATCTTCCCAGAACTCTCTTCTTTCCCATTTTTGATTCTGTTTATGTGTGTAGATTCTCTTTTTCTCTTAATAAGTCTGGCTAGGGGTTTATCTATTTTGTTTATTTTTTCAAAAAACCAGCTCTTGTTTTCATTAATTTTTTTTCTATTGTTTTATTCTTCTCAATTTTATTTATTTCTTCTCAGATCTTTATTATGTCTTTCCTTCTGGTGACTTTGGGCCTCATTTATTCTTCTTTCTCCAATTTCAATAATTGTGACTTTAGACTATTCATTTGGGATTGTTCTTCCTTCTTTAAATAGGCCTGGATTGCAATATACTTTCCTCTTAGAACTGCCTTTGCTGCATCCCACAGAAGTTGTGGTTTGTGTTGTTGTTGTCATTAGTCTCCATATATTCTTTGATTTCTGTTTTGATTTGGTTGTTAACCCATTGATTAATTAGGAGAGTGTTGTTAAGTCTCCATGTATTTGTGAGCCTTTTTGATTTCTTTCTAAAATTTATTTCTAGTTTTATACCTTTGTGATCTGAGAAGTTGGTTGGTAGGATTTCAATATTTTTGAAATTACTGAGGTTCTTTTTGTGGCCTAGTATGTGGTCTATTCTGGAAAATGTTCCATGTGCACTTGAGAAGAATGTGTATCCTGCTGCTTTTGGGTGTAGAGCTCTGTAGATGTCTATTAGGTCCATCTGTTGTACCATGTTGTTCAGTGCCTCTGTGTTTTTACTCCCAGTCTCTGTCTTGGGTTTTACTTTTCCGTTTCTCTAATATCCAGTGCACCATGCAATGTGTGTCTGTGCTCCCAGTGCAGATTACTAGGGCTGGTTATTTAGCAGTCCTGTGCTTCCACTCCCTCCCACTCTGATTCTTTTCTTCCCGCTGGTGAGCTGGGGTGGGGGGAGTGCTTGGGTCCTGCCAGGTCATGGCTTCGTATCTTACCTTTTTCGTGAGGTGTTGAGTTCTTGCAGATGTACATGTAGCCTGGCTGTTGAAATGTATCTTCTGGTCTCTCTTTTAGAAGTAGTTGTATTTGTTGTATTTTCAAGAATCTGTATGGTTTTGGGAGGAGATTTCCATCACCCTACTCACACCGCCATCTTCCTGAATCTACCTCTAATATGTTTTTCAGTGCCTCTCTTTCCTTACTTATTTTCTGTCTGGTTGATCTGTCCTTTGAAGTGAGTGGTGTGTTGAAGTCTCCTAAAATGAATGCATTGGATTCTATTTCCCCCTTTAATTCTGTTTATATTTGTTTCACATATGTAGGTGCTCCTTTGTTGGGTGCATAAGATATTTATAATGGTTATATCCTCTTGTTGGACTGACCCCTTTATCATTATGTAATGTCCTTCTTTGCCTCTTGTGAATTTCTTTGTTTTGAAGTCTATTTTGTTCGATACAAGTACTGCAACTCCTGCTTTTTTCTCCCTATTAGTTGCATGAAATATCTTTTTCCATGCCTTCACTTTTAGTCTGTGTATGTCTTTGGTTTTGGGAGTTTGAAGTGAGTCTCTTGTAGGCAGCATTTAGATGGGTCTTGTTTTTTTTATCCATTCTGAAACTCTATGTTTTTTGATTGGTGCTTTCAGTCCATTTACATTTAGGGTGATTATTCATAGATATGTACTTAATCCCATTGTAAGATTTGTGGTTACCAATGGTTAAAGGGTAGCTGCCTTCCTATCTAATAGTCTGTCTTAACTTGATTATTATGCAATTTCAAACACAATCTAAAGCTTCTTTTCTTTTTCTCCTTTTCTAGTTCTTCCTCCTCCAGTCTTTATATATTAGGTGTCATGTTCGGTACTCTTTGTTTATTCCTTGACTAACTTTATGAGTAGTTGATTTAATTTTATATTTTCTTTCTAATTAATTGGTGTATTTCCTTCACCGTGGTTTTATTTTCTCTAGTGACAGCTATTTAGCCTTAGGAGCACTTCCACCTACAGCAGTTCCTTTATGATACACTATAGAGATGGTTTGTAAGTGTTGAAGTCCTTTAACTTTTGCTTATCTCAAAATTGTTTAATCCTCACTTCATATTTAAATAATACTCTTGCTGGATAGACTATTTTTGGTTGGAGGCCCTTCTGTTTCATTGCATTAAATGTATCATGCCACTCCTTTCTGGCCTGTAAGGTTTCTGCTGAGAATTCTGCTCATAACCTGATGGGGTTTCCCTTAGAAGTGGTCTTTTTTTCTCTCTTTGGCTGCTTTCAATTCTCTCTCTTTGTCCTTGATCTTTGCCATTTTAATTATTATATGTCTTGGTGTTGTCTTCCTAGGGTTCCTTATGTTGGGAGATGTCTGCACTTCCATGACCTGAGAGACTATTTCCTTCCCCAGATTGGGGAAGTTTTCGGCAATTATATCCTCAAAGAGACTTTCTATCCCTTTTGCTCTCCTTCTTCTGGTACCCCTATAATGTGAATATTGTTCCATTTGGATTGGTCACACAGATCTCTTATTATTCTTTCATTCCTAGAGATCCCTTTTTCTCTCTGTTCTTCAGCTTCTTTGTTTTCATGTTCTCTAATTTCATTTACTGTCTCCTCTACCTCATCTGATCTGCTTTTATGTCCTTCCATTGTGTGTTTCATTTTGGATACTATATTTTTCAGTTTCTATCTCTTTGTTGAAGTCCTCCCTGAGATCTTGAATATTTTTCTGTAGCTCCGTAAGCATGTTTATGACTTTTATTTTGAAATATTTATCAAGAAAGTTGGTGATTTCAGTTTCACCAATCCCTCTTTCTGGCATTTTTTCTTGTAGTTTTGTTTGGATCGAATGCCTTTGCTGTTTCACTTTTTTTAGTGTTTCATATGGAATGATAACTTTGTGTAGGTGATACCTCTAGTTCCCAGAAGCTCTGTTCTCTGGAGCTGCCGAGCACCTGCAGCAATGGCGGGGGTTACCGGCGAACCGAACTGGCGACTGACAGGAGGAAAGAGGTCAACTGGGAGGCTTTCCTACCTTCCTGGCTGTAATGCCTCTCTCCACTATGAGGTCCAGTGGGCTGAGTGCACAAGGAGGAGGAGCCCTTGTGTTACACCCTCTGGCTGGCCTGGCATGATGGTGGGGGCAGCAGTTGAGCAGGACTGATGCCTGCTGGGAAGAAGGAGTGGCAGGCTGTGAACTGGAGTGGGGGGCCTTGGAGCTAAATTGCCAGCCAGGCGGATGGAGTGTCTGACGCTTCTGAACATTCCCAACCTGCTGGGCTGATCATCCTGGGATGATTTTGGCCACCTGCCCTTTCTCCTGAGCAGTGAGCTCTGTGTAATATTTGTCCCTTTATTGCCCCTTTTGCTGCTGGGAAGTCTTTCAAAGTGTTCACCTTTCTTTTGTCCCAGGGGGACCAGTTATGCATACCTGTTCTCCACAAGGGACTAGAATCTCTCCAAGTATTCCTCCTATCTTTGCTTTCCAACCCTACTAATCTCTAGAGCAGCATGTAACGTGAGTTTGTGCTCCTGGAGCAGATCTCCAGGGCTGGGTGTTTAGCAGTCCTGGCCTTCTACTCTCTCCCCACTCGTTTTTCTTCCTCCCACCTCTGGGTTGGGATGGGGGAAAGGCTTGCTTCCCTCTGGATGGAGGCTTTGCTCCTTTACCCTTTTCTGTGAGGTCTTCTCTTTTCCCCAGATGTAGGCAGTCTGTTCTTCAGTCTTCAGGTCACTTTTTCAGGATTATTTGCATTTGCTGTATTTTTCTGTTTTATGTAACTTTGGGAGGAGGTTTCTGCCTCACTTCTTATGCCGCCATCTTTTTCCCTCTTCCCTGTGATTGCCACTGGAATTTTGTTGGGGGTTGCACTGAATCTTCAGATGACTTTGGATAGTATGGACATTTCAACAATACTAAATCTTCTGATCCATGAACACAGAATCTTTCCATGTATTTGTGTCTTCTCCAGTTTCTTTCATCAAAGTCTTATAGTTTTCATTTTCTAGATCTTTCACCTCCTTGGCTAAATTTATTCCTCAATATTTTATTATTGATGGCCTTGTGAATAGGATTATTTTCTTTATTTCTTTTTCCGATATTTCACTGTTAGTACACAGAAATGCAATTGACTTCTGTAGGTTGATTTTGTATCCTGTAACTTTACTGAATTTGTTGAATAGTTCTAATAGTTTTTGGTGGATTTTTTTAGGGTTTTCTATATATAAGATCATATCATTTGCAGAGATAGCAATACTTCTTTTCTGATTTGGATGACTTTTATTTCTTTCTCTTTACTAACTGCTCTGGCTAGGACTTCCAGTTCTATGTTGCATATGAGTGGTGAGAGCTGGTGCCCTTGTCTTTTTCCTGATCTTGGAGGAGAAGCTTTCAGTCTTTCACTGTTGAGTATGAGGTGGGCTTGTCATATATGGCCTTTATTATGTTGAGATATGTTCCTTCCATACCCAATTTGTTGAGAATTTTTATCATGAAACTATGTTATATTTTGAAAAATTTTTTGCATGTATTGAGATGATTATATGCTTTTTATCCTTCATTCTTATAATGTGATGTATCACACTTATTGATTTGTGTATGTTGGACCATCCTTACATCCCAGGGTTAAATCCCATTTGATTATGCTGTTTAATCCTTTTAATGTGCTGTTGGATTCAGTTTGCTAGTATTTTGCTAAGAATTTTTGCATCTGTGTTAATCAGGGACGATAGCCTATAGTTTCCTTTTCTTGAAGTGTCTATAACAGGCTTTGGTATCAGGGTAATGCTGATCCTGTAAAATGAGCTTGGTAATGTTCCCTTCTCTTCAATTTTTTGGAAAAGTTTGAGAAGGATTGGCATTAATTCTTCTTTTAATGTTTAGTAGAATTCATAGGGAAACTGGTCGTGGAATTTTCTTTGTTGGGATGTTTTTGATTACTGATTCAATCTTATTAGTCATGGGTCTGTTCAGGTTTCCTATTTCTTCATGACTCAGTCTTGGTAGACTGTTTCTGGGAATTAATCCAGTTCAAAGTTATTGAATTTATTGGCATATAATTGTTCATAGTTGTTTCTTATGATACTTTGTATTTCTGAGGTATCAGTTGTAATATCTCCTCTTTCATTTCTATTTATTTGAGCTTCTCTTTTTTTTCTTAGTCTAGCTAAAGGTTTGTCAATTTTGTTTATCTTCTCAAAAACCAGCTCTTACTTCTGCTGATCTTGTCTATTGTTTTTCTGGTCTCCATTTCATGTATTTCCACTCTGATCTTTGTTATTTCCTTACTTCGATTAACTTAGGGCTTAGTTTGTTCTCCTTTTTCTAGCTTCTTGAGGTGTAAAGTTAGATTATTTGAGATCTTTCTTTTTCCTTATGGTAGATTTTTACTGCTATAAAATCTCTTACAGCTACTTCTGCTGCATCCATAAGTTTTGCTATGTTGTATTTCTACTTGTTTCAAGATATTTTTTTGGTTTCTTTTTTGATTCCTTCTTTGACACATTGATTGTTCAAAAATGTATTGTTTAATTTCCAAATATCTGTGAATTTTCCAGTTTTTCTATTATTGATTTCTAGTTTCATACCATTGTAGTCAAACTTTTCCGTCCACATACCACATGTAGCATGATGTCGATCTTCTTAAACTAGCTAAGACTTGTTTTGTCATCTATCATATGATATATCCTGGAGAATGTTTTCATGTTACTAATTAGCATCTTTAAAAAAATTTTTTATTAAGGTATTACTGATATACACTCTTATGAAGGTTTCACATTAAAAAACAATGTGGTTACTACATTTATCCATATTATCAAGTCTCCACCCATAACCCAATGCAGTCACTGTCCATCAGTGTAGTAAGATGCCACAGATTCACTATTTGCCTTCTCTGTGCTACACTGTTTTCCCCGTGATCCCCCACACCATGTGTACTAAACATAATACCCCTCAATCTCCTCCCTCCCTCCCCACCAGCCCTCCCACACCCATCCCCTTTGGTAACCACTACTCCCTTCTTGGAGTCTCTGAGTCTGCTGCTATTTTGTTCTTTCAGTTTTGCTTCATTGTTATACTCCACAAATGAAGGAAATCATTTGGCACTTGTCTTTCTCCACCTGGCTTATTTCACTGAGCATAATATCCTCCAGCTCTGTCCATGTTGTTGCAAATGGTAGGATTTGTTTCTTTCTTATGGCTGAATAGTATTCCATTGTGTATATGTACCACCTCTTATTTATCCATTCATCTACTGATGGGCACTTAGGTTGCTTCCATATCTTGGCTATTGTAAAGAGTGCTTCAATAAACATAGGGGTGCATATGTCTTTTTGAATCTGAGAAGTTATATTCTTTGGGTAAATTCCAAGGAGTGGGATTCCCGGATCAAATGGTATTTGTATTTTTAGTTTTTTGAGGAACCTCCATATTGCTTTCCACAATGGTTGAACTAGGTTACATTCCCACCAGCAGTGTAGGAGGGTTCCCCTTTCTCCGCATCCTTGTCAGCATTTGTTGTTCTTAGTCTTTTGGATGGTGGCCATCCTTACTGGTGTGAGGTGATATCTCACTGTGGTTTTAATTTCATTTCCCTGATGATTAGCGATGTGGAGTATCTTTTCATGTGCCTGTTGGCCATCTGAATTTCTTCTTTGGAGAACTGTCCCTTCATATCTTCTGCCCATTTTTTAATCAGGTTATTTGCTTTTTGGGTGTTGAGGCGTAGCATCTTTTTATCTCAGCTTGAAGAACTACTTTCAGCATTTAAGGCAGATCTTGTGTTGATGAACTCCCTCCGCTTTTATTTGTCTGGGAGTCTTTATGGTCTTTCATTCCTGAAGGACAGCTTTGGCAAATAGTGTATTCTTGGTTGGTAATTTTTTTCTTTCAGCTTTTTGAATATATCATCTTACTCTGTCCTGGCCTGTAAGATTTCTGCTGAGAAATCTGCTGATAGGAAATTATGAGCGTTCTCTTTTAAGTTATTAGCTTCTTTTCTCTTGCTGATTTTAAGATTTTTCTTTTTGTCTTTGATTTTGACAGTTTTATTATAATTGGTCTTGGAGAACATATGTTTATGTTGAGTTTGTTTGGGAACCTATTAGCTTCAAGGACTTGGATGTCCAAATCTCTCCCCAGATTTGAGAGGTTCTTGGCCATTATTTAAATGTTTTCCACTTTCGTCTCCCTCCCTTCTTCTGGGACTCCAATAATTTTCAGATTGTTTCTTTTTGATGGTGGCCCAGAGATCATAAGTTTTTTTTCACTCTTTCATTCTTTTTCCTTTGTTCTCCTCTGGATGACTTCAAAATTCCTGCCTTATAATTCACATATGTTTTCTGCTCGCTCTGTTCTTTTGTTTATGCTCTCTATTGCATTTTTCATTTCATTCATTGTATTCTTCAACTTCAGAATTTCTGTTTGGTTATTTTTTATGATTTCTATCTCTTTGTTAAAATTCTCATTTTATTCATGTATTATTTACCTGATTTTATTGAATTGTACTTTCTATTTTCTTCTAGGCCATTAAGCTTTCTTAAAATAGCTATTTTGAAATCTTTATTGGGTGAACTGAAGATCTTCAAGTCTTTGGGGCTGGTTACTGGAAGATTATTGTGAACCTTTGATAGTACCATGTTTCCTTGATTTTCATGTTCTTTGAAGTCTTGTATTGCTGTGTTCACATTTGAAGTAGCAGTCACCTTCTCCAATCTTTACTGACAGATGACACCAATGTGTCCAAACTCATATGTATATTGCTCTAACAGTATGCTGGAACTTCATTGGACTCCTGATTTCCACAAGATCTCTCTCATTTGCATGTGATTGTCTATGACAGTTTTCTCCCGGGAATCGTGGATGATGACCAAGATGGGCTAGGGCCAGTTCACATGCTACTATAGGGTCCATAGCCAGGACTGAGGTCTGTATGTCTTTTACCCAACACACAGGTGAATAAGGGTCTTTTTGGGTCCCTTGGCATATGATGTTGGATTCTTTATCTCTCCCAGAGGCACTTTTGTCTGTGGATGGATGCCACATTGTTGTTGTTGGGGGGTGTATATAAACGATGGACTTCTTATTTGGGTATCTTGCTGATATTTACTCTCCTAGGATTCTTATTGGAAAAAGCTTCCCTTTTTTATTGTTAAATATATCAGACTTACTAAAAGTTTGAGAATAATTTAATGGATATCCATCCATGTATGCATCCTATGATATATAATAAGAAGAAATAATAAAAAAATAGAAACTTTCTGTGTCCTCCCTCTGCATCCCATTACCTGCTCCTTTCCCTAGTTTTGAGACTGTCATGCTCTGCAAATGTTCATAGATTTATTCATATACTGTAGCTCTAAAAACACATAGCATTATTTTGTAGTTTTACAAACTTAATAGAAATGGCATAATGTCACATGTATCTTTCTAAAACTTGTTTTTTATGCAATATTATGTATTATGAGATTTATCCACATTAATACCAGTTCATTCTTATGAATAGGCCACCATTTATTTATCCATCTAGGTTGTTTTCATTTTTTAGTTGCGATACTCCAGAGAACATTCTGGTTCATGTCTCCTGAAGCACGCTTAAGGAGCTTCTGTGGTTGGGTTGAAGGGTAGGCATACTCATCACATTTCTTGGGTAACAGAATGTGAAACGCAAACCTTCCTGTATCATAGTTCTGGCAGAGATCTAAAAGTCTGGGCTCAGTTTTTCCTGATAAGCTGTTTATCTTTTTTTTTTATTACTGGTTTTAGGAATTTAAAAAATGTTTTCTGGATACCAGTTCTTTGTTGGTCATACTCACTGCAAATGCATCTCTTAGGCTTTTCTCTTTGTTACTGTTCACTCTGCTTACTGTTCACTGAGTCAAATTTATTAATCTATTTCTTTATTGTTTAAGCCTTTTGGGTGTAAGTTGGGAACTTTTTCCTTAAGCCCTGTGATGGAAGGATTGATCTCTTACTCAATTCTAGCCGTTTATTTTTAGTGGCATAATGGGTTTTGGTTCATAGGTTCTGGGCAGGGTCCTCTGGCCAGCCCTGGTTCCCTGATCCACGTGAACTACTGCTGAGGCTTGCAGGGGCTGCCAGACTCAGGGGTGGATCCATCTTGCCCTATCTCATAATTCTCCGAGAACTACCACGATCTAGTTAGTGAGCTTGGCTGGAATTTTCCCAACAAAGGCTTACTGAAGTTATTTTCTGGAACAGAGTTAGATGGAAATTGATAGTTAGGAAATAGAGATGGTTTAGTACGGGTTTTGGAACAAGACAGAACTGGTTTTGAAATCCAGTCAATCACTAATTCTTAGTTTATCTGTAACATGGGGATAATGATAGCTAAATTGGAGGATTTGTGATGAGTGTTAAATGTGTAATTGTGGACACAGAGCAATCAGAATGAGCGGCAATAGCTAAATTTGTTGAGCACGTAAATACATGCTAGTCACAAAGCTAAACACTGTACATGAATTATCTTATTTGGTCCTTATAACAATCCTATGAAATTGAATACCAGTACAGTGATAAGGTAGAGATTAAGGTAAAAATTTTGTTGGGGTTCAGATTCCAGTTCAGCTACTTACTGTGTGACCGTCAGCTCTTGCATTTTGGTTTTATCTGTAAAGTAGAAATATAACAATAGTTTATATTTATTAGTTTGTTAGGGCTTCTGTAACAGAGTGCCACACACTAAGTGCCTAAAACAGAAATTCTTGTCTCATGGTTCTGTAGGCCAGAGGTCTGAAATCAAGGTGTCAGCAGGGCCATGCTCCCTGTAAAGGTATAAGGGAAGGATCTATCTGTTCCAGACTTCTCTCCCAACTTCTGGTATTCCTTGGTTCATGATAGGGTAATGCCAGTCTTTAAATGGCATTCTCCTTGTGTGCGTATCCCTGTGTCCAAATTTCCCCTTTTTATAAGGGCACCAGCCATATTGGATTAGAGGCCCTTCCCACTCCAGTATGACTTCACTGTAACTAATTACATCTGCAACGACCCTATTTCCCAACTGGTCACATTCTGAGGTACTGGGATGTAGAACTGCAACATATGAATTTTGAGGGGACACAATTCAACTTACAACAATATACATGAAAGTTTGTCATGCAGATGAAAAGAGTAAATGTATGCAGAGGGTATAGAGCATTGGTGTATAGAAAATGACCGATGTAGTGTTAAGTCTTGTTACTACTACCATAAGTCAGGTGGAAAAATTGATGCCCAGAGAGGTGGAATGACTTTCCGTAGGTCACATAGCCAAAGAATGGCAGAACGAGGACTTCAGCTTAGGTATGGCTGGTCCCCAAACTTCTGTACTACATGTCTTCAGCCCCTCATGAGGACAGGTGAGAGAAATTAATATTTCAAGACTCTGTTTAGAAGAGGAGCCCTTGGGTATAACTGTGAACAAACAATGTTTGAAAATTGTGCTCTAGTGTTCAGTTGCTTCTTTGCATTGCATACTTTTTCATATTTTCAAGTAAAATATTTAAGATAAAATGGCTGTCAGTGATAGAAATGGAATAAATTGAAAAAAACTATAAATCATTGCATCATTCTACTTTTCTCTTGGTTTTCCTATTACTTGTTTATCACGTTGTATCATTTATGCTCCATATTCCTCATTGCTACCTGCTCCACTCAGTGTTGCCCAAAGCCAGGGCCCACAGCTCCCTGCCAGGGCTGCCCTCCTAGTAAGGCTTCCAACTGGACCTTTTCTTTTCCTGTCCTATGTCCATGCTTATAAGGGGCCTCTCACCCAGGTGTCCTGGTTAAAAAAAGCCAAGGAGATAAGCTTTGCTGAGGCATATGGGCGGTAGCCCCAGGGGTTCCCAAATGTGACCCCTCTGGTAGCCTGGGAAAGGGGACAATGGGGTTTACCCTTAGGGACAAGGGAGATGTGGTCATGGTGGGTGGGCTTGGTCCTGGTTTGGAAGTTGAGAACAAGCCTCAGCCCAAATCTTCAAATTCCTTATAGTTTCCCAAGTGGCTTGTCAATCTAGGCCCTGCAACAGGGGTCCCCACCCATGAGATCCAGGTCTTTGGTCCCATTTGGGAAACTCTCCCCTTATATGGCAACATATTTTGAGACCAGG